>VDFB02044322.1:0-90720 GCA_007258455.2 Sequoia sempervirens | reverse complement strand
TATCTTGGAGTGGTTTTCCCGTGGTGTCCAATTTTTAGTTGATGAAAAAATTGTCAAATGGAAGCAGTGGAAAGCTGCAAAGTGGTGCAACTTTCGTTCTGCAACTTGTGTGACCAAAGGGATTATTCCAACGTGTCCAAATAGGAATTTTTATGCTATGAATAGTCCTCTTTTTCACCCAAATAAACAGAATCACTCTGAGCTACGTTCAACTAGATCGATCCCTTGAGGGTCCAAAGGGAAAAATGGCTGCAAACTTCAACATGAGGTTACTCGGACACTGTGATGCTTAGAAACTTCTCGTCTGATCCCATAGGATCATAGTGGGCCCCTCTACAATATCCTCTCTCAGTTTTCATTATCTTGGAGTGGTTTTCCTGCGGTGTCTAGATTTTAGTTGATGGAAAAAGTGTCAAATGGAAGCAGTGGAAAGTTGCAAAGTGGTGCAACTTTCGTTCTACAACTCGTGTGACCAAACGGAATGTTCCAACGCATCTAAATAGGCATGTTCACTCTAGGAATGGTCCTCTTTCTCACCAAAACATGTGGAATCGCTCTGAGCTACGTTCAACCGGATCGATCCCTTAAGGGTTTGAGTGTAGTATGTTGAAATAGGCCATTCCACCTATTGTTCAGGTTGTGTCTCAGTGATATGGGCCTGATGTAAGTAGGATAGGGAGTAGGAATAATAAAATAGCATTATTAAGGGCATTGGAAGAGATTACTAATGCTGCCCCTGTTGAAAATTCAAAATTGAGGCCCCTTAAAAGCAAGGCTAGAAGAGGTGAAAAGAAGAAATTGCTTAAAAATAAGTTAGAATAGGTTGGAAATAGGGTGATATTGTGGAGTTTTATGTGTTCAAAAGGTTTGCAAGGACAGGGGAGGTCAAAATTATGTTATGGCATGACATGCCATAGTTGGGAAAATAGGGGTTTTAAATGAAAAAGAGAGGTTTGAGGGAATAAACGTGGGTAAAGTCAAGGGGAAACATAATTTGGTGTTCAATTAAGTTTGTGTAGGAAAAATGAAGAGTGTTGGAATAGGTTTTGAGGTTTAGGTTCAGGGATTCGGTTCGCTGGTTTGGCCAAAAAAATTTAGAGGGGGGTTCAGTTCGTTTTGGGTTTGTTGGGACAAAAAACATGTAAAAACAAAATATACATCTATGCAACCTAGAAGCATGAATTAGGATTAGAATATCACATATCATCATATAAACAAAAAAACCACCATAAACTTGAATGTCATTTAAAACAACAAAATTCCAAAATGTTTTAACCTGCAAAAAAATGTGAATAAAATCACGCTAATTTTTACGTGAAAGAAAACCATGAGACCATAGCTTGTTGCTTACTATTATGCTTTGATATATTTTTTCCAAGCATCCATAGCTTGTTCGAAAGTACTTTTTTAGGCTTTTAGCCATAGCAGCAAGGCAGTTGGAATTGTTTGATAAAAATGCTTCTTTGGTAGACATGTATGAAAAATGTGGTAGCATAGACAAGGCAGTTGAACTATTTGGAAAATTACGCCAAAGAAATGTGGTTTCATGGTGATGGAATGGCATGACTAATTCCATGACAAAGAAAATTCATATGGATTTCTATGGCACTCCATCACTCATTGAGACCACATTTCTTTGAGAGGTTTTTCTTCAAAACAACATTTCCCTTGTCTATGCATGCTTTCTATTATTATGCTTTGATATATTTTTTCCAAGCATCCATAGCTTGTTTGAAGCACCTATTTTAGGCTTTTGTAGCCATAGCAGCAAGGAGGTGAACTATTTGACAAAACAAGCTTAAAACATGTGTATGAAAAAATGTGGTATATTAGACAAGGCAATGAACTCGCTTGAAAACTACGCTAAAAGAAATGTGGTTTCATGAGGATAAAATTGTACGCATTAATGCCATGACAAGACAATTGCTATGGATTATCATGGCATTCCACCACCATCGAGACCACATTTCTTTGAGGATTTTTTTCAAACAGTTTGTTTCCTTGTCTATGCTATTGCTTATTATTATGCTTTGATAGATTTTTTCCAAGCATCCATAGCTTGTTTGGAAGGACCTATTTTAGGCTTTTAGCCATAGCAAAAAGGAGGTGAACTATTTGATAAAATGCTTTGGTAAATATGTATGAAAAATGTGGTAGCATAGACAAGGCAGTGAACTGTTTGAAAAAATGCCTCAAAGAAATGTGGTCTCATGGTGATGGAATGCCATGACAATCCATAGCTTGTTCGAAAGCACCTGTTTTAGGATTTTAGCCATAGCAGCAAGGCAATGAGTTGTTTGATAAAATGCTTCAATAGACATGTATGAAAAATGTGTTAGCATAGACAAGGCAGTGAACTCTTGGATAGATTTTTTCCAAGCATCCATAGCTTGTTCGAAAGCACTTGTTTTAGGCTTTCAGCCATAGCAACAAGGAAGTGAACTATTTGACAAAATGCTTTGGTAGACATGTATCAAAAATGTGGTAGTATAGACAAGGCAGTGAATTGTTTGATAAATTGCCTCAAAGAAATGTGGTCTCAAAGAATGTCATGACAAGCAAATCCAATTGGGAGTTGCTCCTAGTTATTAGTTATGCAATGTAAAGTAATTGCATAACTGCTTAGGTTGACTTTGTAAAAACTATATTGTAATTGAAATTTTTTCATCTATCAGCATCTAGTTATTAGTTATGCAATGTGAAGCAATGCTTTGAGTTTGAAATATGTGCAATGCAATGTAATCAACGATATGAATATAAACTACAAAAATCTATTTTTTACAATTTATTAGTTAAAATCTTTATTTTATTTGCTCTCTATATCTCTATGCTATGGAAATGCCTTTAATTTTATTAAAAAAAAAAATTATCTCTTGTTCTACTTTATTTTACCTTTTTTTTTAAATCTAATTTTTTTTCGATTTTTTTTAGACTTTTTCCCGATTTTTTAAAAAATCTTATACTTTTGGTTTGCTAATTTTTTCCCCAAAATATTTTTGCTGCTATGGTATAAAAACATCTTTTTGTAATATCAAGGATACTTTTTGAAACTTCCATGCATTGCTAATCTAAAAGGAAAATTCTTTTGCCTAATCTGTATGTAGCCATGCTTTTGACATTGTCAAAAAGAGCAAATATGGACACCATCGATAAAAAAGATTTGTATTAACCAAATAGCCATGTATGCATACATCAATATATGCCGATATAAGTATAAAATATATTTACAAAATAGCCATATAGGCTTATGAGAATTCCATATAGGCATACAATGTCAAATCTATCCAATACAAGATATGTACAAAATTACCATGTCTAGGCATACTACAAAGGGCTCTAGAATCAAAATTCATTTCTCTCCATGCTCTGGAAATAAATTATTTCCCTTTGTTTGGTGATCCGATGGCGATAATTCCATCACTCGTTTATGATGTGCTCGAAGAGTGCTCCTGCTACTCCTACTATGGTTTAGCTCCTGGTGAAGTTTTAACTATTACAATAAGAAGTAAAGACATTAATATATAGAAATTATATTATAAAAAATGATATATTTAACAAAATAATCACTTACGGCCATCTCATGATCACTCTCCACGATGGAAATATTTGCATGTCGATGCTCTGGTTTGCTCAAACCCTGTATAAACCATCCAAATAGGAATTAAACTATTAATCAATAATGGTTTTATTTTTCACTAGAACTAACATCTATAACAACGAATGTAAATTGAAATTTAGTAATTTGCCTCATACCTCCTCTATCAAAGCCATCGAGTATTGTATAGCGGATGAAACACTGATATCCATTGCCCTTGTAACATTTGGAGGTGTTTCCACAACCAACATCTAAAATAAAACAACAAATTATTCAATCACAAAAAAGTTACAATAGCGATCCACGTCATGACCTATAATGTATGATATCTAATGAACAAAATTTTGAGTACAAGTATTAAACTATATATTTCTAGTAGGCCTTGGCAATTTGATAGGAAGACCAAGCATGATGGGGAGAAGAACACATACTCCATTGTGAAGGATGGGAAGACTTACAACCTTTCACCTCTCCTAGAAGAAGACAAGGCAAAGCATGAAGGGCTTAGTGTTTTGATGGTGGGTGAGAAGGATTTCATGAAGACCTTGAAGGAAGGAGGAGGAAGAGGATTCTTCCTGATTATGAAGCCAAAAAGTGAAGTAGATCTTCCCACAAAGAAGAAGGAAGATGGACCAAAGGAAGTCTAAGAGTTGTTGGAAAGGTACAAGGACATAATGGTGAATGAATTACCTAGTTCCCTACCTCCCATTAGGGATATAAGCCACCATATTGATCTAATTCTAGGAGCTAAATTGCCCAATAAGGTTGCATACAAGATGACACCTGCTCAAAATGAGGAGATTGCAAGACAAGTGCAAGAGTTTGAGCCCATGTGTTGTTCCTACTATCCTAGCACCAAGGAAGGATGGGAATTGGAGGCTTTACACTGATTCAAGAGCCATTAATAGGATCACAATTAGATATAGGTTCCTGATGCCAAGAATGAAGGAACTCATGGATTGTCTATTAGGAGAATCTTACTTTTCCAAGATTGATCTAAAGAGTGGGTACCATCAAATAAGGATCAGAGAGGGGGATGAATGGAAGATAGATTTTAAGACTAATGAAGGGCTCTATGAGTGGTTGGTGATTCCCTTTGGGTTATCAAATGCCCCTAGTACATTTATGTGCCTTATGAATGAGGTATTGAGACATTTCATTGGAAATTTTGTTGTAGTTTATTTAGATGGCATCCTTGTGTTTAGAAGGTCTAAAGAAGAACATTTGAAGCACCTTGACATGGTACTAAGGAGGTTACAAGAGGAGAAGTTGTTGATCAACATAGAAAAGTGTGAATTCATGAAGGAAGAAATAGTCTACCTTGGTTTTGTCATCTCCAAGGGAAGTTTGAAGATGGATCCTTCAAAGGTGGATGCTATTCTTACTTGTCCAACACAAAAATCCATGGGAGATGTGAGAATCTTCCATGTACTTGCAAGCTTTTATAGAAATTTCATCAAGAACTTTAGCCAAATTTGTGCACCAATCTTGGGCACCATCAAAGGAGGTAACAAAGGTAAGTTTTCATGGACCAATGAGGCTGATAAAGGGTTTGAATATCTGAAAAATGAGAGTAGCACAACAGCCTATACTTGTGCTCCCTGATTTTGATAAAATTTTTACCATTGAGTGTGATGCTAGCAATCAAGCAATAGGGGTTGTTTTGAGCCAAGAAGGAAGACCGGTTGCATTTTTCAGTGAGAGGCGGAATGAAGCAAAGAGGAATTATTCTTCCTATGATTTGGAATTGTATGCTATGGTCCAAGCCCTCAAAAAGTGGAGGCACTACTTGTTACCTAAATAATTTGTTGTTAATGCTAATAATCATGCCTTGAGTTTTTTGAATGCACGGGACAAACTCAGTCATAGGCACATGAAGTGGGTAGAGTCTTTGCAAGCCTATACCTTCACAATAACGCATAAGAAGGGCCAAGAAAATATAGTGGCAAATGCTCTCAGTAGAGGGGCACTTGTAGTAAAAGAGATCCAACTCCAAAGCATGGGGGTTGAAGCATTGAAGGATATGTATCATGAAGATTTAGATTTCAAGGAGGTATACAATGTTTGTGAGCAGCATTTGAATTCCTTTCATGGTAAATTCTATGACTTTTTATTGTAGAATGGTTTTCTCTTCAAAGGAAGCCAATTGTGTGTGCGTAAATACTCAATGAGGGAGAATATCATAAAGGAGAAACACAATGGGAGTCTTGGAGTTCACTTTGGCCTTGACAAGACCTTAGAACAAGTTAGGATATTTTACTATTGGCCAAAGTTGCAGGTGGATGTGAGAAGGTATGTGGAAGGTTGCACAATATGTCAAAGGGAAAAGGAAACTTCATCAAATGCAGGACTCTATCAGCCACTGGCCATTCCCAATAGGCCTTGGGAGTGTGTAAGTATGGACTTTGTCTTAGGGTTACCTAGAACCCAAAGAGGTTTTGATAGTATCTTTGTGGTAGTTGATAGATTTAGTAAGATGGAACATTTTCTTTCTTGAAAATGCAACAATGATGCATCTCATATAGCAGGTCTCTTCTTTAAGGAGGTTTTTAGGATACATGGACTGCCTTTAAGCATTGTTTCTGACAGGGCTTCTAAATTCATTGGTCACTTTTGGAGGACCTTGTGGAAGAAACTCAAGGAAAAACTATGTCCTTTAGTTCAGCATACCATCCACAAAGGAATGGACAAACTGAAGTGGTGAATAGATCATTGGGAAACCTCTTAAGATGCCTTACCAAGGAGCATGGACAAGCTTGGGATCTGATTTTACCTCAGGCTGAATTTGCATATAATGACTCCATGAATAGGAGCATTGCTAGAAGCCCTTTTGAAGTAGTCTATGGCATGCACCCTAGAGGGGTCTATGAACTAAGAGATCTACAAGGAGTTTCTAAGAGAAGTTCTCAAGGTGAGGACTTTGTTGTTACAATCAAGGATATTCATCAACAAGTGAAGGAAACCCTTCAAAAGAATGTTGAAAAGTATAAGGAAAAGGAAAATTTAAAGAAGAGGAATGTCTAATTCAAGGTTGGAGATTTGGTGATGGCACACTTGAAGGAGAGACTTCCAAAAGGAAAGTATACCAAACTCATGATGAAGAAGATAGGACCTTGCAAGGTGGTCCACAAGTTTGGCCAAAATGCCTATGAAATAGAGCTACCTCCCGGGGTGGCAATCTCTCCTATCTTCAACATTTCTAACTTGTATCCTTTCAAAGCTTCTATGAATGTAGCTGATGGAGTAGGTACAACAACAATGGAGGATGAAGATTGGGTGAAGGAACTACCCCCCATCCAATGTATGACTCTTGAATGCATCCTAGACACCAAGGGGACAAAGAAGAATAGAAGGAAGGTTTACAAGGAATACCTGGTCAAATGGAAAGGTCTACCTAAAGAGGATGCAACATGGATGTCAGAAAATGATATTAAATAGCATGGAACTACTATAGAAGACCTAATCTCAAAAAGGACTTGAAATCTTTTTCTTGCTTGGGAGTATGTTGCAGGAGCACCCATGGGTCTAAGGGACCTAGAATAATTTTTCATGTTTTTTTTCTTGGTTTATGGATGGAATAAGGTCTTATGGACCATTTCAATGCTTTGTAGTAGGTCTTCTAGGTTTTCAGTCTTGGTGACCAATTTCTTTGTACACAAGGTCTCCATCATCCTTTGTAAGTCTAGTGCATCTTGGAAAAATAAGGAAAAAGGATGCCTTGTTGTATCTAGACACCTGATGGGAGTCACCTTACTTTTTGACAAGGTTTTAAATTCCTTTGACACATTTTGGAAGGCTCTTTGTGGTCAAGTTGGTAGAAGTTGCTCACATTGCCTTAACTAGGCAATTAGAAGTCAAAGCATGAGTTAGTTGTTTTCCAACGTCTCTCTTTTCAAAAGATAGATGAAAGAATTTGGAGGGAGTTTTTAAGACTTCAAATATGCCTCTCTTGGTCGAGGCAAGCTTGATGTTGATGTTTTGAAGAAGTTTCAATAAGAAGTTTGTTGTTTTTCTTGTGTTTTTCTAAAGAATTTGTTGATCCCGTACTTGGTACTAACTATATGTTCACTTTCATGCTCCAAGACCATAATGGTTGGATAGGTAATTGAATAAGCTTTCCTTTGGAATTGGAGTGGTGAGATTTCATTGAGTATCAAGGGATATATTCTAATTTCTCTATCGGGTGGTCTGAAAACCCTTAAAATCAGGGTTTTGGGTGAAAAATGTATATTTCTTCCATTCCCACATTGTAAAATTGATAAATCTCAATGGTATGGAAGATATAAGGCTGTACTATCATGTCCTCAATGTTTTGGAGAATGGAAGGCTCATTGTTGGAAATTGTGCATGAATTTTGGCTTGACATCTCTATGTGGCAAGCATAATTGACAAGCAAAAAAATGAGTTTTTGCTTGATTTTGAAGATTTTTTGTAAGAGGCACTTAGGAATGGTGGAAACGGGTGTGGAGAACCTATAGGAGTCTGAATTTTGGCTTTGGGGTGAAGGGGAGAGCCTAGAGAGTCAAGACCTAGGTGTAGGTCTTTGAATTATGCCTTTTGGAGCAGCGGTAGAAAGGGCCATTGTGAGTGATGTTTTGATAGTCAAGAGGAAGGGTTTTGGAACCTTGTAGGGGTCCATCTTAGGGGTCTGAATCCATAGGTTTGGTTTCTTAACAATATTCCTTGTGTTTTTTATTCTGACTGTCCTACCAAGCAAGGGTTGGAAGCCTTAAGAGAGAGTGAGGTCTAAGTCACCATAGTGACAGGTGTTTGTTGAAACCTAAATGCTAGAGGGTTGTTAAACCTTGTTTTGACTTAATGAGACATGATCCAAATTTCTTCAAGCTTTGTGAGTGGTCTGAGTTGTGAAACCTAGGTGTGTGGGGTTGATCTCTTAAAGAATAGTGGAGTTTAGGACTCCTCATAAGAGTATTTGAGAGAAGCAATTAGTGGAGTGACTTTGCCATTTGTGATTGTGAGTTTTCCTTCCCTACCACTTTGCATCATTTCTAAAGCTTATGCAGGCTATTTCCATGGTGTTTGTGGTGGTAGTAGGAGTATTTAAGGTTTGTAAGTACCTTATGCAATAAACCCTCCTTTGTAGGGCTTGATTTGTGCATAAAATAAGCTTAGTCAATAAACATGATGTGAGTAATGTCTTGGAAGTCAAATGAAATGATTGAGGTGTAAATGATTGATTGTAGTATCTTGGTCTTGAGGAACTAATTGGTAAAAGTGAAAATTTGGTGAGTTCTTTAAGGAATTGAAAGATTCAGAGCTCTTTATCAGGTTTTTGCTTTGAATTTAGATAAATTGATGATGACAAAGGTGTGTTAGGATCTGATGGATATAGGTTGTAACATGAAAGATTGGTTTTTGGTTATTTTTCCTAGGTAAATAAAATTGAGTGGAAGGGTGCCTTGGTGAATGATGAAAGAGTGGATTGTTTAGTGACTCTCATTAGGTTTCTTGTGCATGGATCAGTCATTTTTGTTGATAAATAAGATGTTTGAAGCTTGAGGATGATAAGAAGAAGTATTGAAATTACTTGGCTTGTTGTTTCCATGTGGTTTTCAAATGAAACAATGTGATTTTTGATGAAAAGAGAAATAAATTTTAGTTGCTTATTCAATTGGGTCAGATATTGGTGCAAGAGCACCTAGGTCATCAAATACTTTTCAATTTTGCAAAAGGGATGAATGTTCAAATTTGTATTCATTAAATCACAAAAGGTCATGGAAAAATGATGTAAAGCATGTTCAAGGTCATATGAGGTCTTATTTGAATGTATTTAAAGTTATGGGTAAGTTATAGGTGGTCAAAGTGGGAAAATGCAAACAATGCAATAATGTAATATTGTTAAAAGTTGTTAAATTGACAAAAACAAGGAAATCATGCATATTAAGGGTTAAAAGGGGTAGTTTCAACCGATGGAAAGAAAGTTATGGAAAAGGAAATATCTTTAAAAGGCATGTAAAGGCAAGAAAAAGTAAAAAATTTTGTTCTTGAAATTAGATTTTGAAATAAAAATTCCCTATTTTTGAGTTTGCAACATTACTCTTGATTGTTTTGTTTTCTTGTGTTGGTAATTTAGGAACACCCAAAGTTAAATCATAGTGTGAATACATGTAAAGAGGAGTTAGTTTCCAATTTCAAGAGTTGGACTTGGTTAGTTTTAGGAAACAAAAGAATAAGAGGCAGTTTTCAGTGCCCAATGTATCCTTTTAGAAGCAAGTTTGAGAGTCCAATAGGGTTTTTCTTCACTACTCCACTGTAGACATCCAAATTTGGACACTTAATTTACCCAAATTTATCACTTTTCATCTAAACATCCTCTTATCCAAGTTAATTAAGTAATATTACTATTATTTAATTAATATCTTTAATTCTGTCAAATCCCTAAAGTATTTAATTAATAATTAAATACCTTACCCTCTTTTAATCCTCCTTTCATCAAATAAATTAAATAAATATTACATTTATTTAATTCCTCACATGTCATTTTCATCTAATCCTAATCCATTTCCTAATCTTCATTAAGGATGTGCACATGCCTAATCCTTGATTAGGATGTGTCACATCCTCCAACTTTTGCAAATTGACTTTTAATCCTCATTAACCCCTAATTATCCTCTAATTATGATTAGTCAAACCTAATTAGTACCTTGGTCAACTCTTCCCCCAAGGAATTTTTAATTCCTTTTTATTTATCCTAGATTCCCTCTTTTATATGTGAATTTTTAATTCACATTCTATCCTTCCAAGGCTTCTAGAACCTTGGACTTGTCACAATCTCCACATGTGACCAAGTCCCACCTTTTTGGAGCCCACCTTTTATCCTTTAGATTCTTCTAAGAATGTGAATTTTTAATTCACACTTATTTCCCCAACCACCTTTCCTTTTCCCATGAATATTTTTGAGGAATTCTAAAATTCTTCAAAAGTCTCTTTCACTCCCACTTGGGGACAAGGAATCCCTTTTTGAGGAAATCCTCTCACTCCCCAAGGTGCTTGGAAGGTACTTGTCCTTCCTCCACCTCATGTACCTTTTTGACAAGTCACCTCCATCTCATATCCCCTTGGCCACTTCACCCTCCACATGTCAAGATGTGAGGGCTTGTGGGTTCTCAACCCACCATATCCCTTCATCTTGACCTTATTGGATCAATCTTGACCATTGAATTCTCTAGAGAATTCAAATTCTCCTATAAATACCCCCTCGTCAAGGGCATTCCAGAACACTTTGGATTTTCATAACTGCATGCTGCCAATTTGCATCCTCAATCCTTTGCCATCATTTAGCCATCTCATTTAGTCATTTTGCACATATAATCTTGCATTTAGTCACTCAAGCAATCATCTAAAGAGCACACAAATCATTCCAAGCAAGGGCCAATCAAGGAGACATCAACAGCAAGGAAGGTGAAATTGTTTCTATTTCGTTTTATCCATTTCCTTCTTGTTTTATCACTCCTTTGGCTAATCTTGAGGTGTCCTTGGGTATTTTATCATTTGCATTTTTAAACTGTTTTGCACATTTAGAGTAGGATAAATTCCAAGGTATACATTTCTGGCACGCCCGGTGGGACCCACAAATGGGTCTTGCATTTAACCTCCCCTTTTGGTTAAGAATTTTGTAGGAAAAACTTGTAGAAAGGCGGCAACGCCCTCTGCTTTACCGCAGAAAGGCAGCAGCGCCCCCATTTTACCGCAGAAAGGCGGCAGCACCCTCTTGGCCACTGTAGAAAGGTGGCAGTGCCCCATATTTGAAAGTTTATTTTCTTCTAACGCGTTTGTTATCTTTAGGGATATATTTAGAGGGATTTTCTAACACTCTTCTTGCAGTGGGAGGGGCACAACTAACTTTTTTTCTTTAAAATTTAACAAAGTTTGTTGCAGAAAGGCGGCAGCGCCCTCTGCCTTACCGCAGAAAGGCGGCAGCGCCCTTTTGTTCACTGTAGAAAGGCGGCAGCACCCTTTGCTTTACCGTAGAAAGGCGACAGTGCCCCCATTTTGCTGCAGAAAGGCGACAGCGCCCCCATTTCACTGTAGAAAGGCGGCAATGCCCCAAAACAGCACAGTTTGGAAGGTAAAATAGCCATTTTAGCTTCATTTTTTCTTCCATTTTTTGCTATTTTCAAGTAGTAACCTTCTAACACTGTTTTGGCAAGGATATTGGTGTTTTTTTGCTAACATTTTGCAGCGTATTGTGGCGTAATTTGACCAAGGACGAAGAAGAAGACAACTAACATTTGTTTGTAGGGTCATCTACTTGATCAGATTTTTAAAAAATTATCTTTGCTATTTTTGAACATAGTCTAATTAGGAGGATTAAACTTCATTGCTTGCTATGATTGTTTGTTCTTGTGTCACCCAAGGGGGCATTAATTCATTTTCGCTTTCCCCTTGCACTTCGTGTGAGCCTAGGGAGTAGTTGAAAATGGTTAGTGTCTTCTTTTTTAGTGGGACCTGCTTAGGGATTTCATCACCCCAAGGGACGATTCCAACCACACGTATCGGCAGGGTATATAAAGGGGGGAGAATGAAAGTTGTACCCCAATCCAGTTGTGTCGTAATTGGCGGAGCATCGAAGCTAGGGTGATACCTAGATAGACGTGAAGAGTTGGTCCGAGCCTTTCAGTATCTCGTTGGGGTTCCCGACTCACGCTTGTGACGGACTGGTGTTCACGGTTGTGCCTCACATACCGAGAGTATATCAAGGACTCCCTAGAAGCCTTGTGCATCCTAGAGTAAGACTTTTCCCTACCATACCCATAATATTAATCATAGAAGTGTGTTTGCTTGAGGTGTTTTCTTGTGAAATATCTGTCAAATTTTTGATATTGTGGCCTTACTTTATCATTTTACGTCCTTGCCATAGCCATTGCCATCAAAACCAAACTTTTTCTTACTGCAAAAAGGTGGCAGCACCCTCTGCTTTACCACAGAAAAGCAGCAGCACCCCTAATTTTACTGCAGAAAGGCGGCAGTGCCCCTGATTTACTGCAGAAAGGTGGCAACGCCCCTGATTTACTGCAGAAAGCTGATTACGCCCCTGATTTACTGTAGAAAGCTGACTATGCCCCTGATTTACTATAGAAAGCTGACTACGGCCCTGATTTTACTGTCAACGCCCCTGATTTTGCTGACTGCACCCCTAATTTTGTTGTCTACGCCCCTAATTTTAGTGTAGAATGCTGACTACGCCCCTTTAATTTCCTAGGGCCGTCATTTACGAAACGTGCATCGGATCGACTTCGTCCAAAAACAAAAGTTGCTTAGTTTTTCAAGCTCTATCTAGTGGTTCCTTCCATTTCCTCCTATCAAGAATTTGACCATCCCAGGGCGGCCACACCCCGCATCGCGGGGTGGACACGCCCCTAACTTCCCAGGCCTGTCATTTACAAACCGTACGTCTGATCAACTTTGTCCAAATACCAAAGTTGCTTAGTTTTTCAAGCCCTATCTAGTGGTACCTTCCATTTCCTCCTATCAATAATTTTACCATCCCAGGGTGGCCACGCCCCGCATCACGGGGTGGACACGCCCCTAACTTCCCGGGGCTGTCATTTACAAACCGTACGTCGAATCAACTTCATTCAAAAACCAAAGTTGATTAGTTTTTAAAGATCTATCCATTGGTACCTTCCATTCCCTCCTATCAATAATTTTACCATCCCGGAGTGGCCACGCCCCGCATTGCAGGGTGGACATGCCCCTAACTTCCTAGGGCCATCATTTACAAACCGTACGTCGAATCAACTTCATTCAAAAAATAAAATTTCTTAATTTTTTGAGCTCTATCTAGTGGTACCTTTTATTTCTTCCTATCTAATCAAACCAATCCATTCCTCCAATCATCTAATCAATCCAAGCACACCAATCTGATCAAGTTCATCTAATCACAATTATCCAATCAACATCATCTAATCATTTGATCCTATCCAATCAAACTGATCTAGTACTTTAATCAAATTCATCAAATCATCTACCCGATCTAATCATCTATCTACCAAATCCCATCAAAATCAAAAGCAATCCCATCCAATCATCCTAATCTAAGCTTTTGTCCAATCCTGATATGAGCTTGACCAAAATCCTGATTTGAGCTTTAATCTATTCCCATCCAAAATCTTTTATCCGTCCTCTTTATCCTTTCACCATCATGAATCCTCATCCTCCATCAATAGTGGTCAAGGGAAACCCTAATTATGTCGACACTGATAATGAAAGTCTGGTTGATCAAGAGGTATACGACATAGATCCCCTTGACACTATCATCTCTAGTAAGCTTTCTCCACCCACTTTCCAAAATCCAATTAATCCTAATCATATTCCTTATGCTACCTTTGACAAGGGGTATCCAGTACCTTCCCCTTCCCCATCTACATCATCCTCTTATTCAACATCCACATCTTCTTATCCTCATCTTCCATCGCAATATTCCTATTACAATTCCCCATACATGACCCCCTATCCTAATCCTCTTTCCCAGTCTGTCCATACAAATCTTACATCCACACCCTTTTACCTTAATCCTACATCCACATATCCTAATCATAATCCACCATCCCAATACCATTATTATAATCCATCCCCCACATCCTCTTATCCCACTACACCACCTATATCCTCTTGTCTTAATCCACAATCCATGTCCCCCTATCTTAATTCACCAATCCAATATCCTTACCTTAACCCTCCATCCAGTCCTAGTCCTCCATCTAGTCCTCCATCCAATCCCATTCATCCATCTACTCCTAGTCCTCCATCAAATCCTAATCCCCCATCTACTCATGGTCCTACATTCAATCCCATTCCTTCATCTAACCCTAGTCCGCCAATCCATAATCCCTCATCCATTTCTACCACCCTAGCCAAGCCAACCATATGCAAGTCTCTCATTTTGGAAGTTCTCCAAGGACTCATTACAAAGAATCCATCCCCAACTCCACATCTTGAAGTCATGGAACCATGCCATCTAGATCCATCATCCACGGTCACTAGTAATGAGACCCTTCTCCATACCACACCTATTATTGACGTTACCACCCCTAGTACTGCTCAAACCATTGAAACCATTGAGCCCACTAAATCCATTGCACCCCCACCTCCTACTCCAAGAACCACTGAATCCATCAAAGACACCCAATTCCAATCCACTCCCTCTACTCCTAGATCCACCCAAATCCAATCCACTCCTCCCACCCCTAGTAGCACCAAAACCCATTCCAATGAACCTCATGAATCTTCCATCCCTCCATCTTCCCCACTTGAAGAGTTCCAACAAGACTCCATTACCATGCTTCCTGCACATGATGAGTCATGCCAAGAGTCTAATCCAAAGCATGCCAACATATCCCCTTCTCCAGATCAAGATCCTACCATCCCATCTAGTCCACCTCAAGATCACAGTCCCCCATCCATTCCATCCCATGATCCCCTTGTTATTCAAGCTTCCACTGTTCCATCTCCATCTCCATCGCATGAGCCTACTACCACAAATCCAGATCCTATCATGGCCCCTACTCCCTCTCCTGATGTTGCTATCCTATCATCTCCTTCTCATGAACCCCCACCATCGCCTAAAAATTCTATCCCCACACCACTTGCATATCCCCTTGGTCCTCTCACATTCCTCCATGGTGGTCTCCTCATAGAAGAAAAACAAAGCATATACACCAACCCTCCTCTTCCACCTAATAATGAACTTGCATCATTCTTCCAGAATAACAAAAATCTTGTCCTAGATCAAATACTCAAGAAAATGAACTATCAAGGAAAAGGTTTAGGCCTTCATGAGCAAGGTATTATAGAGCCCATCCAAGCTAAAGAACATTTGTATCCGCAAGGTCTTGGATGTACTACTCACGACTCGCAATCCAAAAAAATTGGTACAACCTCTAAACGTCCTCAACGAGCCTTTTCCAAAAGAAATATTGGCTCTTCCCATCTCCCCACCAGATCATATGTGGCCATCCCTCCTCTATCGTATCACCTCAAAACAACCATCCATCTTCCCCCTTCCTCTGCTCCATCCATTTTGGGTCCTTACATCCCCCCATCCACCATCTCCAATCCTCCATCTACCATGCCCTTGTTTCCTCCAGGTCCTATGTCTATTTTGGGCCCCTATATCCCAAAATCACCTCCTCCATCTCGTCCTATCCATCCTTTCATCCATTCATCACCTATCCATTTCATCCATCATAAACATCCTAATCAGGATCAACAAAGGTACATACCTACACATTCTCCATCTACACGTAATCCTCGTAATCCTACATCCATCACTCCACATCATCCATCTTCTCACACCCATCCCATTGCTAGTACGAGCACTTTGGATGCCATAGGAAAAATGCATAAATCCAAACATCCACATGAATCTAAGGCTCCTCATGTCCCCTCCAAAAGACATGGTGAAGAGAACAAAAATCTAAATCTAAATCAAATCCGTAGGCCACAAAGACCCACCAAAACAAAGATCAAAACCATGTGGATCCCAAAGAAAAAAGATGCAATGCTATCACATGAAAAATTAGTAAGAACATCCAAAGTTGCTAATCCAAAAGCTAATCATACACCCCTTTCATCTCCTAAGTCTGTTTTGGGTCCCTATGTCCCGAAATTCACCATTCCATCTCCCCCATTATCCCCACATTCTCCATCCCTTAATCCTCTTATCTTTTCACCACATGTGCCAATGTTGGTCCTAAACATATCTCCCCATCACATATCCACCCCATCATTCCATCCATACCCTTTGCAGCATCCCATCCATTATCCCATGTATCTCCCCTCTCAAATCCCTCTAATTCATCCTCTTACATAATCTATTTATCCTTATAAGGTTGTACCAACATCCAATAGTCAGTTCGAACATGGGCTCTTACTACCTCATATAGAACTTGATGCTTGAGTCCTTCATCCATATCCTTATCATGTATCTTCTAAATTCCCTTATCCATATCCCTATCCTTATCCATTTTCATCCCCCTACTATCCAAAAATTCAAAAAAAAGAAAAAAAGTAAAGAGAAATAATCCATCCAATAGTGAAAACTTGGCAAACAAGCACCTTGGATAAGTACCATGATGAAAACCTGGCAAACAAGCGTCATGCGTAAATCCCCATCTGCACTTGGGGGCAACTTCCTGATATGCATTCCCTCCATCCACTATGCTTCTAGCTATTGACCCGTCTTGCTGTTATCCGTCCTCTTCATAAATCCCTCCATCCCGCCTATCTTCCGCATCCTACCATCATATCCCATTTATCTCCCATTCCCTCCATCCTTCTTGTGATCTTGATCAAAATAGGGGCACCTATCTATGCATGCTTTGGACACATATTGGTATACATTCCCTTCATCCATGCTCTATCATATTCCTTAGTCACCCATCCTATCCTCATCTAGTTATCTCCTTTATTTTCCCATCCACTTGTCTTTTATCCCTCATGCCTCCTCATATATGACATATCTAGAGTAGGGGAATCTGCTTCCTTTGTGGCATAATCCTTGGAGACATCATCTATCCTAGCATCCCTTTCATCTCCCAATCCTTCTGTCCCTATCCATTTATCACAGCATACCTTCCATCTCCCCATCCTTATCTTCATCTCCCAATCCTTATATTTTCATCCCTCCAAACAACCCCTTCCATCCCCCATCCCTATATCTCTATCCATTCTTTCATCTTTATCCTCATCCCATCTCACAATCCCTTGTCATTGGTATCTGGCTATAGGCCTCCCCCTATACAACCCAATGCCATTTATCTCATCGTCATCAGCCCTACTTCTTTTGCACATCTTTCCAATTCCCTATCACTTTTCATCACTCATCTATCTATCATATCATCCCCCCAAGTCATTTTACTGCCTTGGATAACTATCTCATCCCTGAGCTTTATGTGATTGTCATCATCCTATCCAATCCAACAGGTCTATCCTATCTTGTCATATCGGTCCCATCTTTTTATCCACTTATCCTATCATCTTATCATCCTTTATCCATTGTTTTCATTTGGTCTTGTCGAACTATGTTGCCCCTGCGCTTTCACGTAGGCAAGGTCGATCACTTGATCAGCCCTCGAGGCTCCTTTATCATCTATCATCTATTGTCTCTCATTGATCGCCATTATCCACTTTACTCCTTTTGTCCATCCTATCTTTACCATCCATCAAGGTCTCCATCTTGGTCAGTCGTCAGCCTTTTATCGAACTATGAGGGCTCTGCGCTTTTATGTAGGCAAGGCTAATCTTTGATCGGCCCCCAAGCCCCTAGGTCTTTAGGGTGTGTCAATCTCATGTCTTATCTCCCTTGTGTCATGTCGTCAAGCTATGCCCTTACTTATCTAGCTGGTTCTCAACAAACAAGAGCCACTTGTATCATCAAATCCAATCAGTTTTGAATATCTTACGTCATATCGATCTTTTAGGTTAGTACCCATCATCGGTCTCAATAGGATGCATCCTTCCTAACATACCTCATCAATCCTATCCCTCCCCTTGATCCTATGGCAAAGGACATTTGAAATTGATTGTGATATTTTGATACTTTTGTATTTTGTTTATCATTTGAGCTCCCTATCATCACTAGTCAAGGCCGCCATGATCCATCATATTATGGTGTGTTTTGATTGGTCAACATAGGGGCATATCTTGCTTTTTTGTTTGATTGTGTCTTCTTGCTTGTCCCACGTAGTACCCACCAAGATCCCCGAGGTCTTGTGTTATGCTGGGGCATCCTTTTGTGCTTGTGGTTATCTCAATACCTGGATCGACCAAGGTCTTTGTGACTTTGGGCTGTTGGGGTAGCCTTCTTATTTGTTGTGTTTGTTTTATGTATTAGACACTAATTCGCCTTGGTTCCACATACCCTGGCACTTGGTGTCTTATGCTATAGAAAAAATCAGTGCTCCGAAGATGGAAAATTCTATTAGGATTGCATTTCATTTTCCATTATATCATCTTGCATGTATCCCCCCATCCATTCATCCTTCATCCTTATCTCACATCTCTATCCAATCCCCATCCATTCCATTTAGCCTGAATCATCTAATCATATCCTTGGTCTTGTTCTCAATCTTGTTACCATCCTTGACCCATCATCATAATCATCCATTAGTATCATTTCCTATCCTATTGGTGTTGTTTTGGGATGTATCCTTCCCTCATCAACAACACTTTCATCATCATCATCGAGAGGTATTCTTCCCTATCCTTTAGTGGTGTTTTGGGATGTATCCTTCCCTCATCAATACCATCAGTGGGATGTATCCTTCCCTATCCTCATGTTGTTTTAGGATCCTTCATTCCCTCATTGACAACACTCCATCCATCATCAACTCATTTTGGCTTGTACCTTGACTGGGGAAACATCACCTTTTGAAATCCATTTGTGCTTCATCCATCTCCTATCACTTCTCCTTCTCTCTTACCCATCACTTTGCATCATCTTCCTCATCTCCCCTTGCATCACATCATCTATTTCGAGAGCACACATTTGTTCTCTTCAACCAGCATGTCCTCTCGAGGGGGCATCCTCAATCCCTTCTCTTCATCTTCACCCCCATCATCTTCCTTCCTAGTCATCCCTTTGATGACTGGGGCATCTTTTCCAATCGAACCATCTCCTTCTGGGTTCTATATTTTAATATTCTTTGAAATGATGCTACTTCGTAACACCATCTCAAAGAGGGGAAAAATGTAGACATCCAAATTTGGACACTTAATTTATCCAAATTTATCACTTTTCATATAAACATCCTCTTATCCAAGTTAATTAAGTAATATTACTATTATTTAATTAATATCTTTAATTCTATCAAATCCCTAAGGTATTTAATTAATAATTAAATACCTTACCCTCTTTTAATCCTCCTTTCATCAAATAAATTAAATAAATATTACATTTATTTAATTCCTCACATGTCATTTTCATCTAATCCTAATCCATTTCCTAATCTCTTCATTAAGGTGTCACATCCTCCAACTTTGCAAATTTTTAATCCTAATTAACCCCTAATTATCCTCTAATTACTGATTAGTCAAACCTAATTAGTACCTTGGTCAACTCTTCCCCTCCAAGGAATTTTTAATTCCTTTTTATTTATCCTAGATTCCCCTCTTTTATATGTGAATTTTTAATTCACATTTTATCCTTCCAAGGCTTCTAGAACCTTGGACTTGTCACAATCTCCATATGTGACCAAGTCCCACCTTTTTGGAGCCCACCTTTTATCCTTTAGATTCTTCTAAGAATGTGAATTTTTAATTCACACTTATTTCCCCAACCACCTTTCCTTTTCCCATGAAGATTTTTGAGGAATTCTAAAATTCCTCAAAAGTCCCTTTCACTCCCACTTGGGGACAAGGAATCCCTTTTTGAGGAAATCCTCTCACTCCCCAAGGTTCTTGGAAGGTACTTGTCCTTCCTCCACCTCATGTACCTTTTTGACAAGTCACCTCCATCTCATATCCCCTTGGCCACTTCACCCTCCACATGTCAAGATGTGAGGGCTTGTGGGTTCTCAACCCACCATAGCCCTTCATCTTGACCTTATTGGATCAATCTTGACCATTGAATTCTCTAGAGAATTCAAATTCTCTTATAAATACCCCCTCCTCAAGGGCATTCCAGAACACTTTGGATTTTCATAACTACATGCTGCCAATTTGCATCCTCAATCCTTTGCCATCATTTAGCCATCTCATTTAGTCATTTTGCACATATAATCTTGTATTTAGTTACTCAAGCAATCATCTAAGGAGCACACAAATCATTCCAAGCAAGGGCCAATCAAGGAGACATCAACAACAAGGAAGGTGAAATTGTTTCTATTTTGTTTTATCCATTTTCTTCTTGTTTTATCACTCCTTTGGCTAATCTTGAGGTGTCCTTGGGTATTTTATCATTTGCATTTTTAAGTTGTTTTGCACATTTAGAGTAGGATAAATTCCAAGGTATACACCACCAATGTAGGTCAAGTAAATTGGTGTAGGTTAATGTTAGGATTTTTTGGATGTTTTGATTATTGTAAGTGCATGGAAAAGCAAGAATACCATGGTGGAGTTGCTGCTACACTGGAAAATAGAGGATTTCCCTATACAAAGTGATGCTACAATCATGGTTCATGAATAAATAAAGCTTGCAAAGGCTTGGAAATGATGTAGAAGGTCTTGGCAGACATAAACAATCATGTTCCAAGAGGTGGCCAGAGAAATAGAGGTTTGCAAGATTATTTTTCACAAAACCCTCCTTGATTTGTGCTTTTACACCCTATAAACAGGGGTTTATTGGATTAGAACATTTTCATGGTTTTCAATCCCTATAAATGGTGAAATCTTGAGTTATAAGACATGCTTGAAGACTTTTTTGAGGTTTTGAGTGATTTGGAATGGTTTTGAAGGGGTCTCCTTTATAAAACAAGCCTAATTTACTAGCCTTTCTTCGTAGGACAATCTGAAATCTGATGATTTTCTTTATGTCAAACGCCTAAGAACTTTGATATGTTGTGATGTGCTGGAAAGTGTTTCTAAATGTGCATTGAGCTTTTTAATAAGCTTTAAGATAGGGATGTAACTACCTGATTCAATGGTTGAAAGACCTACTAGAGGAATATGATATTGTCTGATCAAAACAAAGATGCCTATTTAAACAGTGGAAAGGATGATATTGAGTGCTTGGTTAGTATTAAGCTAATGATATGATTGATGTTACTAAATTTGGTTAAGGTGTATAAGACAGGTTTGGTGAATTTGATGGTTGGATGGGTGAGTATTATGAAGCCTGTAACGCCAAGAAAGTGCAGAAAGAAGATAAAAAGCAAGCATGCAATGCAAATCTAAATGAAATCTAATGCTAAGCAACAAAGAACAAAGGAAAATAAAAACATAAATAAAACTTGAACAATCTCACCAAATTTGTACGTATTTCCATGATTCATCTCGATTTCCCTTCTCCATTTTGTTGTTGTAGTATAATTGCCCTCGGATTTTCAAGAGTTCATGCAAGTATAGCCTATGATAGTGATTTAGAAAAACATCGAAGATTCAAGATAGGTGCTCACAAAAGTCATAATATTTTGAGAGAGATTGGAATGATGAAGAATAGATCAATTTATAGAAAATTGATTATTCAAACGATAGGCCAGGATTGAAAGATCAACAGACAATTGAGATTGACTGATTAGTCATGCATTTTGATAACAGTTAGTAATGACATGAGTGATATAAATTAGAAATAGAATTAAAGATTAAATAAATGATTTAATCTTCCAGTTTGGTATTCAAAAATAGAAGAATTATCTTTGCATGACTAAAGATACAAATGGATTAAAGCAACTTTTGTTCGAATGCACGCACAAGATTTAATTAATTAAATAGGAATATTTAATTAATCTGAATGTACACACAAGTGAGTTAGAACTAGATGATTGAATGATTTGACAAAGAGATTACTCGAGAACGCCACTCGGACATTAAATCAAGAGTTAACTGAGCGATTTGAATAGATCTTTGAGTCGAGTAAAAGTGAATACTTAGATAACTCACAAAATTATCTAAATATAGAGGAATGCATTAAAATAGAATTCATGAATTAAATAATTCATTTAAATCAAGATTTCATATTTGAAGAATAATTAAATAAATAAGATTTATTTAATTAAGTGATGAAGGGATTTAAATGAATAATTAAATAAATAAAGAATTTATTTAATTATAGTTGAAGTATGATAAAGAGTAAATTAACTAAGAATTCATTTAATTTGACAAGAAGGATAAGGTTAATTAGTAACATAATTAAATAAAAAGCGTTTATTTAATTAATTAGATAGAATAAAGAAAAGTGTGAATTAATTAAATAATTAAGATTATTTAATTAATAAAAGAAATGAAGACTATAGAGAGTAATTAAATAATTGAAATTATTTAATCATGACCATGAAGAATACGAATTATGAAGAATATTGAAGTCGCAAGCTTAGACCAAATTTTGGTGTCTACATTTTCCCTTCTTTGATACAATGTCATTTCGGCATTGTGTCAAAGAAAATCAATAAGAATATGCCCCAATCATGCCCCAGTTTGAATAGGTGAAGGTATGCCCCCTCGGGAAAATTGACAAATTTTCAAAAAAAAATATAGAAAATTTTCAAAATGATCCCGATTAGTCCATTGGATAGCTAGAAATGCAGTGGAGTTGACGGAATTGAATTTTGAAATGGTATGGACGGGTACAGGTTGATGAAAAATAGAAATTGACGTGGCCAGTAGAAAAGAATGCCACCAAAACCCTAGGTATATATAGAAATTGGGGTAAAAACCAATTCATTTTCACCCACATAGCTTTAGAATTGAGATTTTGCTCTACACCCACAGCGACAATGTCTCCCATTCCGAACACCCACCATCGCGCATATAGGATCCAGACCTTCAGGCGGCCAGCCGACGCAGACCCCCCAGTATGTACCCCAAACTTGACTTTTGAAATTTTTAATTTGCACGTGTTTTGATGCATTTAATTCTAATTTTACTTATGCATCATTTTGATAAAATGCTGCATGTGAATGCGCAAATGACGCATTTTCATGCGGATCAACGCATATGCAATAACATGTAGAAAGGTTTAGCGTAGATTTTGTGCGGTTCACTGCATTTGTCATTTTGTTGTTTGCATGTGTTATAGTGCAACGCATATGTAATTTAGTTCACCGCATTTGCGTTTTATTTCACGCATGTGCATATAATTCGACGCATGTGCATTTACTTCGACGCATTTGCATTTCACTTACGTAGTTGCACATAATATTTTTTTCGCTGAAGCATTTGTTATCATGCACGTATATGCATTGTAAAGTTACACATTTGACCAATAGTGATGCATATGTCTAATGGAATGAGGCATTTGATTTTTATGCATCGCATATGTAAAATAACGACGCAAGTGCTAAAGAATGATGCATTTGAATAGTAGTTAATTGAGTCATTTTGCACTAGGATAGATGTTTGATGCTGACATGAGGCATGTATAATGCCATTTCAGGTCGTGGTGGACAGTGTATACATGCGAGAGTCGAGATCGACAACTTTTCGATTCAGAGACAGCTTGCGGAGTGCAGAGCAACGATTTCTATGGCACCTAGGTCTGCTACACGTTACAGACATGCCCCAGATTTGGGGGAATTGGGGTTTACTTACAGCATTGTGAGAGTGATGGCACTCAGAGACATCATCCTTTCACCTACCTACTAGAGAGGCTACAATTACGTTGGAGGATGTGTATAGGATCCTTAGACTTCCGATCAGAGGCACATGGGTGAGCTCCAATATACCCTTCCTAGTAAGGTTGTCCTCATGGATACAACCAATTTGCCACATAACCTCTACAAATTCCACCCTTGGTGACACATTGTATGGCAATATATGAGGGGTCCCTTAAAAACCGTACACCCTCAAGACAGTGCTGACTGGGTATGGAATAATGTCACCCCAGTTATGGAAAACATTCAATTCTGGCCTCCTCCCTTTTGGTCTGAGGAAATCATGCAGTCCCTCAGGAATCTTGGGTACATTTACCATCAACCTGGCTCTCAATCTAGAAGCAAAACAATTTTCAAAATGCACATAACTAGTGTTTTCCCTATTACATGATAAATCTGTAGTCCACATTTGTACTAGAAATCTTTCTCCATCAACCAATTGCCTTAATTCCATCTTCTCACAGAAGAAATCAACATTCTTGTATAACATATACATTAACATAGAATACTAGAAGAATTGGGTGTCTGTATCATTTTGCTGCAATTTTAACAACCCTTCACGTATCCTTTCAGCCAACAAAGAAGCAAAATCATAAGTCACAGAGAAGTTAGGGTGTTGTATTTTCACCCCCATGAACATGTAAGCGATAGGAATCATTATGTTAGGATTGAAACCCAAAATCTGGCATAGTGAGTAAAAAGTGGCCAAGAAATGATTTGCAAAGCAATTCAATCTAAAAGGTTCCTAGTCACTAGGGCTAATATAGAATCTCAAACCTCCTGCCCTAGCCAAATGAGGTGGGAGCAACTTAGCTCTGAAGAGTGATTTCAACTTCCCATACTCCTACTTCATTTCCTCAAGATTAATAGGAACCAAGTACATATTAGGCTCACTCAAATCAAAAAACCTATTGGAATTCTTCTCTGTTATTGCTTAACAGAACCCTTCCATCATTATCTCTGATTACCCTTGTGAAAAGGTCATATCGTGCTGCCACTGCCCTAAGCAAGTCTACATCAGGGAACACATTTGGTATCACTAGCTTCCCCATATCATACATCCAACCATTAGAAAATGGGTGGGGAAAATTCCTCTATCCAAACCACAATCTGAACATCTCTAGACCAGTAAGAGGAACCCTAGCATCGGCTATGTTGGAACAATTATACACTAATCCCTCCCCTGGGGTTTTTCCTCATATCAAAACCAACCCCTTCTTCCTATCATTTGTCAACAAGGGAAATTGATTCAAGAAGTCATCATATAGGTTTCTACTTAAATAATCAATCTGGATAGAGTGTTGCTTTGTCGATGCCATCTTCAGTAAATTAGGGCTTCCTTGCTATCTCAAACCTTAGACAGACTAGGGCTAAACAAAGTATGAAATTATAGAACAGAACTTTGCAATTTCCCACAATTCAGTTAATCTATAGCCCTAAAACAATTATCAATAAGCCCTATGACAAGCACATAACAAATCTCCCCCAAATTTGAATTCAAAATAACCAAGAGATACAAAAATTGAACTCACAACTTTACGCTTGTAGAAACCCAAATCCTTGTTGTAACAGCGTGTGGCTTTGTCCTCGACTCTGCGAATGCTCCACAAAGATGTTTTGAATGCTTTATGATACCAAAAGAAGAAGAATAGTTGCTTTATTTCGATCAAACCAGGGCAGTAGATGTCATGTCCACCATTAAAGCTCACTCGCGTGCTGCATGAACAAATCCATTCGTATTTGATGCAGGTTCAAATATTAGCTATCGATCCTTCACCATACTATACACTACCAAAAAAATCAACGTGGCCCTTGCCCATGATATCATGATCAATAAAGACCTTGCAACTTCTGATCATGAAATGGTGGGAAACCATTGATATTCAACCATCGGCAATCCAGTTCATCTAACATCATCACTAGCTTTGTCATTAACCATCGAGCATCTTCCCCGCTGAGATCATAACACCTCCGCTTATTTGAAACACGTGCATCTCACAAACGCTTTAGTAACCCGCTACATAATGTATTGAAGTTGGATTAATTTACCAAAGTATTTCCATCATTCCTTTAGCTTCACCAGATGATACACGTGGCACTCTCCCGCGATATCGCGATCAGCCAAGATAGTGTGGTGGCGTCATTGCGGGATGGCAGGGAACGACTGAGATAAAACGATGATTGATCAATGGTCATGTGAACTTGTCCCTCTACAAAATAAAAACATTTATTAAAGGAATAAGGGGACATCACTAGGCCAACGAAAAATAATTATTTAAGTTGTCACTTAAATGAGGGATCACGAGACCATCCAAGACTTAGGATAAATAAAGTCAAGCGAAAGAAATCAAATGATAAAACAAAAGGGGACCAGACCTAGATGAAGCGATGGGACTTAAGATGTTTCAAAACCTTCCAAAAAGTAACGGCCAAACAGATCCTTCCTAAGGCGTAAGATAATACTAGGGTTTTACATGAAGACAAAGGTAAAACCCCAACCTTAGGATTTTCCCAAACACCATGGATGACCAGAGACATAAGGAAGGGTAAAACTTTGAAGCTCCATCACCCCTCTCCCTTTCCCCTCCTAATTCTCTCTCCCTCTCTCTCCCCTTCTTCCCCTCTTCCCCTCTCCCCTCCACCTCCTAATTCTCTCTCTCTCAAGTCTCTCCCTCCTATGTCTCTCAGCTCTCTTCCTCTGCCTACCCTATCCTCTATCTCTCCTCCCTCTCTCTCTCAAGGACTCTCACTCCTACCCCTCTCCTCTCTTGGGTCTCTCTCTCTCCTCCTCCCTCTGTCTCTCTCTCATCTCCTAACCTAAACCATGCCCTTAGCCACCAAACCCTCTACCCTCTATCTATATCCCACTCCCTCCCTCTCTCCCTCCCTCTCTCAAGTCTCACCCTCCTACCCCCTCTCCCTCTCTCAAGTCTCTCTCTCTCTCTCACTCACATCTCTCTCCCCTCTACCCTTTTAACCATCTACCCGATGGAACTTCAAAGTTTTATCCTGACTTATGTCTCTGGTCATCTATGGTGTTTGAGAAAAGACTAGGGTTGGGGTTTTACCTTTGTCTTCATGTAAAACCCTAGTATTATCTTACGCCTTAGGAAGGATCTATTCGACCATTACTTTTTGGGAGGGTTTTTAAAACATCTTAAGTCTCATCACTTCATCTAGGTCTAGCCCCCTTTAGTTTTATCATTTTATTTCCTTCGTTTAATTTTATTCTCCTAAGTCTTGGATGGTCTCATCCTCCCTCGTTTAAGTGACAACTTATGTCATTGTTTGTCATTGGCTTAGTGATGTCCCCTTATTCCTTTAATAAATGTTTCTATTTTGCAGAGGGGATTTGATGTTTTATGACAGTACTGGCATTTGAATTGAAATGATCAATTCAAACTCATGTCTCTCCATTGTACATGCATATCTGAATTTTGAATAAGATAATCAAGGGTTGTCTCGTTCATCTCACTGTTGTGGTGTGTATGATTTCTGTTTTGGCTTTAATTCAAGGAATTAATTAAAATTATTGAATGGGATTGTAGGTGGATATGTTATGTATAAGTATTTGATAAGTAGTATTGGGTTAGAATACATGTTGATGAAATTGTAAAGCAATGTTCTCAAGGATCTTATATGTTATGTGTTAAATCTTTCATAAACCCTTAGATTTTTATGAATTTGACTCCCTCAATGGATATATGGCACTGATCTAAGTTGTACTAATTTGTATGGTTTAGTATTTTGTTTGTCTTTACCTAGCACTTGCTACAAATTGCAAATCAATGACTATTTTACACTGTGGAATGTTTTGTAGTTATATCATGCTCCAAATAGTTGATATTATTGATAAACAACCAATTCTATTCCGTATTAGCCTATTATGTTGAGCTATTAAATGAGATTATCTATTTTTCTTAATGTTTTTTATGATAATGGTGTAGAGGTTGTAAACACATTAAGGGATCACCCTCCTGGGTCTTGCAGAGCTCAAAGTGTAGGAGGTCTTTAAAATCCTCGTCAGTTGGTCCAGGTCCTTCGAGCTACCCTTGATTGGAATTGGAAATTCCATAGGTAGATTAGAAGACTAACATGGTTATAGTAAAAACAACCAACACTACCATTAACCCTTAACCCTCTATCTCTCTCCCACTCCCTCCCTCTCTCACTGAATCCCTTTATCTCTCTCCCCTCTACCCATAACCCTAAACCCCAAACCCTTAAACCCTCTACTCTCTACCCTCTCTCTCTCTCAAGAATCTCCCTCCCACCCCCTCTCCCTCTCTCAAGACTCTCTCTCTCTCTCACTCTCTCTATCTCTCTCCTCTGCCCTTAACCCTTAAACTCTAAACCCTTAACCCTCTACCCTCATCTCTCTCCCACTCCCTCCCTCCCTCCCTCTCTACCAAGTCTCACCCTCCTACCACCTCTCCTTCTCTCAGGTCTCTCTCTCTCACTCACTCCTATATTTTTCCCCTCTAACCTTAACCCTCTACCTTCTCCCTCTACCCTCTATCTCTCTCCCACTCCCTCCCTCTCTCTCTCATTGAATCCCTCTATCTCTCATTGAATCCCTCTAGGTGGCGTGTGTTAGCGTAGAGGTATAGGCAATTGGACTGTCTATTATGCACACTGATAGGTGGGATAGTACTTCCTAACTATCAAGGTCATGGTTTTCCCGTGGGGTGGGGGGAGATGCTAGTAGGGATGTTAGAGAGACGTGAGGTATATGCATGGGTTCCCTGTCTCCTTGGTATGTTGTACTTTCACTTACATGATATTGCCTACCAAGAGGCACAGTCCATGAGTTGTGGTACCACGCTCCTGATGGTATGGGCGTGGGAACACATTGTGATCTTTCAGCCACCAGTGACAGTATATGTACCACATGGATCCCCTTATGCCTTCCGTTATACGGGGGTGAACACTCAGCACCACATAGGAGACACAGGATATTTCAGGCATGCCATAGACATGATGGTGTAGTTTACATGGAGGCCATACTTGGGATGCACAAACTGGTCTGATGAGGATGAGCACTTGCCTTTTTGCCGATAGATACAGTACTTGATTGGGCAGACAGTGTCACATGTCTACATCATAGAGTGTCACTTGTCAGATCGTGTCCTGCAATAGTTTGGTGAGATACAGAACATGCCGAGAGGGTGGGCTGAGTTCGCGAGGTCATCGCGAGAGGTCCCTCTATGGGGTCCATAGATTCCAGTGGCTATAGCTGAGGCAGACATTGATGCACTGCAGGAAATTCCTTGGGGGTGGAGAGATGGTCCAGCAAACCCAGGTACCACAAAGGAGTATGATTAGTGGTGGGCCGTGCATAGGCCGATTCCTTTGACAGATCTAGATCAGCCAGTGCCAGTAGAGCAGTGAGGGATAGGACCACAAGGCAGGCATGACAAAGGCAGAGGTCAGGGAGGTAGAGGAGTCTAGGGTGATGATGGAGATGATGGTAGAGGTGGTCGGTGAGGTGGTAGGAGAGGGAGATGTGGATGGAGGGGATGAGGACCACCACTGTCACCGATTCGGGAGGAGAGACGGGGAGAGGAGGATGTGACCATGCTAGATATTGGCAGAGGTGGGGAGGAGGTTCATGCAGAGATTGGCAGAGAGGAGGAGCATCCCGGAGAGGAGGCCATTCTAGATGTTCCTGTAGAGGGGGAGGCAGAGTGAGAGGAGGCAAAGATTGATGCCCTGGGCTTGCTAGGTGCTTATCAAGAGGATGATGATCATGAGAGAGAGATTCGGGACCAGATTTTCAAGGATTTGGACAAGGAGGAGGAAGGGGTATCGAGGGCCAGGCAGGATAACACAGGGGCGGTTGATTCCGATGCTGCTACATTACGTGCTCAGGTTGCATCCTTGGAGGAGCAGATGAGAGTCCTGATGTCTGAGAGGGATGTGTATTAGATGGAGAGGGACAAAGCTGTTGTGGACAGAGATCAGGCCATAGCTCGGAGACAGGAGACTAAGCAAAGATTTATAGAGCTCAGAGCTTTATGTACTAGACCATTAGTTTCCTTTGCCAGAGAGTTAGTCAGAGTTGGGGAGAGGGAGACTTATTACCGTGATTTATACGAGGCAGAGGTTCCTCCAGAGAGATGGGCTCCTAGCTTCTCACAGGCACGTAGCAGCAGGTCACAGACCAAGACCCACACCAAGATAGTTAGCACAGAGGGTGTGGAGCAGCCATGCAGATTAGGTCCATATGACAAGCCTCACTCAATTCACAGGTCCTCGAGTTCCTGACATCATTCATCCACACACTCTAGCTATGATAGTAGTGGAAGTTCAGGATAGGGGAACTTCCTGATATGCATTGAGTCATTTTATTATGATTCTATAGCCTGCGGGCTTCCATGTTTATTGAGACATTATGGCATTGTGATGTGGCACTATTGAGCGATATATATATATATATATATATATATATATATATATATATATATATATATATATATATATATATATATATATATATATATGATTTTGGCTGTTATTCTCATGATATGCATTTCTATTTATTGATTATGCAGTTGTTTATTTATACATGTGATGTTTATATGATATGCCTATGTGATGGATGATCCTATCTATTTGATGATGTGTTTAGGTAGCTAATGATATAATGTTGATTCTATGTGATGTATGCATTTTATAGTTATGAGAGGCAATATGATGTTGTATGTACAATGCCTGCTACATGTGATGTTGTAAAAATGTAATGTGATGCATGTATTTACATTTTTTTTGTACATGGAATGCTTATGATATGTTTTATATGATGATGAATATCTATTATGCCATGATGTCCTAAATATGATAAATGCCTATATGTATGTATTTTTCTAACATGTATGTGTATGTAGGATGGCTTGTATTGTTGTGTTTCACAGGACTCCGTCATAATGCCAAAAAGAAGAACTGTTAGTGCGGAAAGAAAGATTGAGAAATAATAAAAGAAATGAGATGGATGTTAGTATTAGCAATCTTTTATTTTTCTCTGTATCACAAAAGGTATTGCACTTTATCATCATTGGGCGGGACTAATACAAATTGAGACAAACACCATGATATGACATAGATCAAGGTGTGCAAGGTCATCCACTTGCTAACAACAGTCAGTCGTAGACAAGGATTGTCGTTAACTCATACTAAGGGCACAAGTTGCCCCAGTCTTTTTGTCAAGACAAACCATAGACAATAGACAAAGTAAAAAACAAGTCATGAGATGTCATCGCTCCTCTAAATTCTTCATGGGACATCCTTGAGGAAACTAGTAACATGACTCAAAAATCAAAGTTTAAAAGACAATTGACAGATAGCAGCCAAAGAAAACAGAATTCTGATACATTGTAGCTTCTCTAAATCCTTCATGGGACATCCTTGAGAAAGCTAGTAACATAATTACCATAATCAAGTCAAAAATGATAAGATAAATAAGCCATAAAGTCAAAAAGCCAATAAAATATTTGCCAAAACTTGATATGTTTGTTTAATTCATTTTGATTGATAGAATGAGTGATTTGATAAAGCCTGATTTTAGGAGATACACATACTAGATAAGACTGCAAGTCTCGTTTCAATGTTATGACTATTTGTATAAGGCATGACAAAGCTTGGTTTCAGAAAGACATGTATCATATAAGACGTTGAGTTAGATTTCGTTGATGTGATAACCTGTGTAAGGCTATGTTTGATTGTTTGACAATGTCGATTATGCAAGAAGGACTCATCCTGTATAAGACATAGATTGCTTTGTCGATAGCTATATTCAGGAAGGACTCATCCTGAATAAGATACCGGTTGGTTGCTGTGATGATGTCTTTTTCCAGGAAGGACACATCCTATAGTAGACATTTGTTGATTTGTTTTGATTGTTGTGTTTGGCAAGTTGTTTGATTTGACTTAGAGACATTGCTGACTTGTTCACCAGATTGATGCATGATTTGATATGATGTGCTAACAATTGACTATGTGTGACAACAAACCCTAAAGAACTAACCTAGTGCGGCCTCGGGGGCTCATCGATTGATGACCTTGCCTACGTTGTACACGCAGAGACCTTGTAGTTCGACTTGACTTTGACTAACAAGACTAAGTACAAATAGAAGATGTGTGTGAAAGTGAATGTGATGAACCCTAATGGACTGACCTAGTGCGGCCTTGGGGGCTCATCGATTGATGGCCTTGCCTACGTTATACATGCACAGACCTCGTAGTTCAACACGACCAATGACCTTGTCATATAGACACATGAATTGAAGCATGATTTTATACAGACAAACCTAAACGGACTGACCTAAAGCCTCGGGGGCACATCGACAGATGGCCTTGCCTACGTCCATTCACAGAGGCAATGTAGTTCGACAAACGACAAAGACTGGCAAGTGTAATTGACTCTAACTCTATTTTTTGGATTTTTGACATGTTCTAATTTTTTGTCTTTTTGAAGTTTTCTGATGTTTTTGTGTTTTCTCAGGTCATTTTGTGATGTTTGTGGATTTTTCTATGGTTTTACGTCGTCAACGCAGCCAATGGAAGAATCAATATGACACACGTCAAGTGTTTTCCCCCAGTCGAGTATAAAACCAATTGATTATGAATAGGGTAAAATGGGGGATATGAAATTCACTTAATGTCAATCATTCTAGGTTATGGGAAAGACTACCACTTATTATGAATGGTATATACAAGCAATGGATAGGAAAGATAAGGGATATGTACAGGGATAGGTTGTATGTACAGGGATAAGGACTATGTACAGGGTAGTGGACTATGTATAGGGAAGTGGACTATGTACAGGGATAGATAGTATATACAGGGATGTGCTAGATTAGAATAATAGTAGACAAAGGAGCAGAGTCAACTACCCATGGTGCCTGTTTGCTAGTTTTTCACCATGGTACCTATCCAAAGCGCCACCGAAATGGTTTTCACTATTGGATGAATTATTTATCTTTACTATTTTCTAGATTATCTAATTTTATTTATTTATTTTTTGGTGTTACCAAGATGCTTGTTTTCCAGGTTTTCACCTTAGTAATGATTTTTTGATTTTCTAATTTTTTTGTATTTTTTTTTTGCTAATTAAGACAAAGGCTCTCAGAAGCTATGCATAGAACTTCTTCAGATGTAGACTATTGATTGACGAGGCCAATGGTTCCCCTTAAGGAGTAGAGAATTGGTACACTCTTGATGCAAAAGCTTCTGTAACAATATAAGGTCCTAACCAGTTTGGTTCAAACTTTCCTGGTTTGTCTCTTTCTGCTTGATTTTTGGGTTCTCCATTAAAACCAAGTCACCAATGTAAAAGTTTATGTTCAAGACCTTCCTATTATAGCTACGATGAAGGCGATTCTGATATGCTTGAAGATGTTCTAGTGCCTTTTGTCTTTGCTCATCCAGGAACTCTAACTCATGGAGTCTGGATACCTGGTACTCTTCATAATCAATGTGGCCTTTCAAGGATACCCTTAGGGAAGGAATCTCGACCTCAATAGGAAGAATAGCTTCAAAGCCAAATACTAGTGAATAGGGAGTGGCACTAGTGGGAGTATGGATACTTGTGCGATAAGCCCATAAGGTAGGATTAAGCTGTAAATGCCAGGCACGGCCAGCATCATTGACAGTCTTCTTGTGGATTCTAATGATGGTTTTGTTAGATGCCTCTGCTTGGTTGTTACCTTGTGGGTAGTATGGAGTGGAAAAGTGATGTTGAATATGAAATTCATCACATAGATGGCAGACTTCTTGATTCTTAAAGGGGTGGCCATTATCAGTAATTATGGACTGAGGGACACCATACCAATAGATGATATAATTCAGAATAAATTTAGAAATTTGTGTGCCGGTAATGTATGTCATAGGAATGGCTTCAATCCACTTCATAAAATACTCAGTGGCAGTGATAATGAATTTGTGTCCATTAGATGATGTGGGGTGGATCTTACCTATGAGGTCGAGTCCCCATTGGGCAAAGGGCCATGGTGACATTATAGGATAGAGCTCTTGTGCTGGCGCATGTATCAAGTCCCCATGAACTTGGCATTGGCAGCATTTTGTTACAAAGACATTTGATTCTTTTTCCATAGTAGGCTAGGAATAACCCAATCTCATAATCTTTTTGGGTAAGGTAGGACCGCTAGAATGGGAACAACATATACCCTCATGCACCCCACACAAGGTTGCTTGTGCTTCAGTAAAATCAAGACATCTTAGTAGGGTATTATCTAAGGCACATCTATATAGGGTGTCTCCGACGATGGTGTATTTGGCTGACTTACGGAGGAATTTCCTACATTGGTTATTTGATAGGCCAATGGGTATGACTTTTGCATGAAGGTAGTCATATATTTCTTTGTACCATGGGGAATCAGGACCAACAATGTCACACACCATTTCAGAATCTGGGATATCGTAGGCTGGGACCAAAAGTTGTTCTACCAAGAACTCAAACTTAGGCACATTGTTAGGAATGTTGAGAAGTGATGCAATTGTAGCCATAGTGTCTGCTGCCCTATTTAAAACATGAGGTATCTGATGAAATTCGACTTTGTCAAAGTACTCTTTAAAGCTATTAGCCATGCATTTGTAGGGAGAAAGTTTTTCATCCTTAGTCTCATAATCATCATTTACCTATCTGATTACCAATTGAGAATCGCCATATACCCATAGATTCTTAATTTTCCACTTGATTGCCATGCGGAACCCTGTCACTAGAACTGCATTCATCTCATGAATCCATGTGGTCTGCCTAAAAGGAGATTATATGAAAGATCATAAGGAATGACATGAATAGGAGTTTGCAAAGTAGCCACCTCAAATGTAATAGGAAAAGTGATTACACCTAGCATTTGCTTTGTTGTATTACCAAATCCTTGAATAGATATGGAAACAAGTATTATTTGTGACTTGTCAACATGCAATTTATCAAGGAGATTCACACTACACACATTAAGGGTAGGACCATTATCAATAAGGGTTCATTTTATCCCTATCTGATTGTATTGAGCAATGATCATGAAAGCTTCATTTTGTTTTTGTAACTCTAAAGGAGGGAGCTCATGTTGATGGAAAGTAATCTCTAGGTTAGTTTGATTAATTTGATGGGTTAAAGCTGCTACATCATTCAGAGTTGTACCAGGAGGAACTGCAATTTTTTTTAAGGCTATTTGAAGAATATTGTGGTAATTTGGTGAGTTCTGAAGTAAATCCCAAAGGGAAATCTTTGCAGGAGTATTATTTAATTTTTCAACAAGATCATACTCATTTGTGTGTGGGAGGTAACAAGGAGCACTAGGTGGATTGGGTAAAGGTAAGGAGGGTGGGGTTGGTTGCGATGGTTGTAGATTATTTTGAGTGTTATATGTATGACAAACGTTATTATAACTCGATTGGCGACACATTAGTTGGAGGTGGGTAGAGGGTGAATTCAAGTTTATGTTAAGGTTTTTGTTTTTGTGAAGGTGGGTAGAGAGTAAACTCGGGTTTAGGTGAAGGTTTATGTGAAGGGGGATAAAGGATGAGTTGAGGTTGAATAATGTTAACATCCTGTAACAAGTGAGAGTCTTCATTGTCTTTGAAGGGCATGCTATCTTTGTCATGGGGCATAGTATCCTCCCTAAAGGAGAATTCTTAGAAGAACAACAAACCGCATGTTCATGACAATTAAGGTTTGGTTCATCCAAAATAACTTTATCACAACTAAGGGAGTTATCAATGGTTAAATGTGTTTGATAATTGATAGTGGGGAGATTAGGGAAGATTCTATTTGATTGTTGGTTTTTTCTAAGGTCTCATTATCTTGTTCCATATTATCTACCCTACTAGGAGAGCTTGTAATATGTTCATCCAAGTTTGAGATTTGTAAAGTAGTTTCATCACAAGTGGGAGAGGCATCTAGAGAAGGACCAGTATGGTTGTCAAATAGGTTTTCCCAAATGCTAGGAGCATTAGGGAAGGGAGGATCAAGGGTTTCATGATTCTTAAGGATGTCTTCTAACACCAACCTATCCTCTTTAAATCAAGGAGGGATATTAGGAGATAGAAAAGTTTGATTTTATGGACCATGGAAACTTGGTAAGGTGATGTTTAGGAATGTGTCTATGATCTCATGTTCTTGTTGTCTAACATCGTCCAAAGGGGAATAAGGAGATGGACAATCAAGACCCTCAAGGCTTGTAACTTCTTGCACCAAGATACCTTTGTCACTAATAGGAGATATATCAAGAGAAGAAAAAGTATTATTTTTTTGATTATCTACACTACCATTCTCACCAATGGGCAATGTAATATTAAGGATTGTACTAATGGTTTGATCATGTTTCTTAAAGTCCTCATTGTGGTAATCAAAAGTGAACTCATAAGAGGGAATTTTGTACTTATACAATCCATTATTAATGAAATAAAAGCCACATCTTTTGAAAGAAAACATGTTATGATGAAAAAGGAAAGAAAGTACAATGCAAGGACTTAAAAAGAAAACACAATTTTCAGTTTTTAAGTAAGCTAATTTTCTATTTACACAATGCAACAATCTGAAAGTTTAATGTTGTGAATACAAAAGTGAAATTAAACAATGCATGAAATGAGTTGTTTTAATCTAGATCTAATGAAATTCAGGATACAAAAATGAAACTAACTGATATGGGTGGGTTAAGACACCAAACAAAAGCTTAAAAATAGAGTTTTCAATTCTGTAAAATGCAGTTTCAGGGGTTAAAAGGGACTGATTCGCCTAGGGTGGCGAATGAGTCCCAGTATGGAATTTTTTCAAAAATTTGAGAATTTTTGAGGGATTTTTATGGTTTTTGATTGTTATGATGTAGACCTAACTAAAAGATGCAGAGTTTCAGAAAATCTAAATGAATTTAGATGTCCACAATGCAACCTAAATGCATGTCTTATAACTGCAAAATGTAACACCTATCATGCAAATGAATCATGCAAACCCTAATGTAAGGGAAAGGAAAGCTAGATCTATGATGATGAAGAAATAAAAATCAAATAAGAAAGTGTTTAATAAGTAGGCTCACCAAAATGGACCATATATTTTTGACACCCTAGACCTTTCTAGCACTTCTAGGTTTTTCACCTAAAAGGAGAAAGTAGGGCCAAAAATCTAGCTAGGTTCACTCAAATTATGCAATGTATGGTGTTATTAAGGAAAAATGAGATGATCTAGGTGCAACTAAGCTAACTAATTGATTGGTTATGAATGCAAAACCTAAGAAACAAGTGATGTTTGAAAACACATTATGTATTGCATAAACACCTAGAAATGAATGCAAACTGTAATAGAACTTTACAAAACTAAAAGTGTGCACCTAGAATATGGATGGAGACTAGAAATGAAATTTTAAATGTTGCTAATGCTAATTTTTAGGCCTGGTGGGACTCATTCACCATTCTGGGCGAATCAATCCCAGTTCTGCAAAATTGAGCCAAAACTTGTTTTTGGCAAAAGGGTATCTAAAAAAATAGAAAACACAAAATTTACTTGGAAGTGGGACTCATTTTTCACTCATGATGAATGAGTCCACTTTTGAATTTCTAAATATTCAAAAGTGGAATTTAGAGCTTTCAATCTGCATTTTGGCTTGCTATAGGTGTTCACTTCCAAAACTTTGATTTTTGAACCTGAAAGTGAGTTCTTGTTGATATTTTGACTTGATCAATGAAGAGAAGACTTGAATAACATTGAAACTTGATTTTCAATGATTTATAAGCTTCCAAGAGACCTAAATATGTAACCAAACAAGACAAGAAAGATAAATGTTGGATGTTAGGGCATGGGGGTTTGCCTTGGTCAAACCCCTTTTAGGTAATTAAAAAAAATGATGAAAGAATGTAATGAAACATGCAATAATGGAGTTAATTACCTTACTATGATGTTTTATATTGCAATTATGTAGCAAAACATGAATAATCTTCCCTTGAATGTCTAAAAATTGCTATATAAATGCCTTGAAATGATAAAACCCTAGCTTGCTTGACTTGAGATGATGGATGGATAATGAAGAATGAATGATAAGAGATAAGAGAGGTGAATAAGGGTTAAAATACTTATATTTATTGTAAATTCACCTATTGTACCCATTAATACCTCATCATAGGCCGACATGAAGTAATATTAAACTTAAATTTCACTTTTTTCTCGCTCAAAGGTCAAAATTGGGCCAAATGGGACTGATTCACCACATATGGTGAATGGGTCCCACCTAGATGGGGCTGATTCACCATGCATGGTGAATGGGTCCCACAAGGGCCAATTTGACAACTAAGATGCTAAGAGATAAGGAAATAAGGTTTAAATTGCAAATTTGTTGGGTATTTGATCAATTTAAGCCTTGGGATGCAAAATATGGGTTAATAGGGGCCTATTAATGATGATTCAAAGGTCAATTAGGGCTTGGGACATAAAATTCAATGTGAAAGTGTGATTAAATACAATTTACAACACTAAAATGTGGTCCACATAGCCTAGGAAGGCACAAGAACCAATGTGAATGTGCAAGACACATTACAACACTAGTTTAACATTGAGTTTAATTCAAAAACCTTCTAAATTGATGTAATAATGTTATTAAACACATTTTATAATGTTGAATTAGGAAGAAATGGGTTCATTAAGTATAGAAAAGTGTGAAAGTCCTTTACAAGACTTTACAACACCTTTACAAGACGTTGATAAAAGAACATTATTCAATTTTCAAGGGTCCAAGACCTAGTGTGGATGCATAAAATTCCTCACAACACTAGATTAAGACCTTATTAAGTCTAATTTATCATGAATTATTCCCATGTCAAGCAAAGGGTACTTTTTTCTACGATGCAATGGGATACACCTCAAATGATGTTTTGAGGTTTGATAAGTGCTCTTGCACCGTAGTTTAGATGCAAGTTTTCAATTTCCCTAATTGTTGTTCAACATAGTTAAGTAGTTTTCCTTTTGGAGTTTTGGTGCTTGAATAAGTTTCCAAGGTGTTTTGCACTGATTTACGGAGTAACAATTTTGTTTTGAGAACTGCTTTCAAGTTGTTTCAACTTTTAGGTGACTCAGTGCCCAATGGATAAGCTTCAGGCTACTAATCAGGATGTTTAGCAGGAAAACATATAGCAAATGTCACAAAAAATGTTACCTATTTTAGCTACTAGCTGAAATAGGTAGAGCTGTTATATTTTACAAGTGAAAAGAAGGTACATTTTATTTCTGCTATGCCATATTCATGTGCATAAAAGGAAAATCAGAAGATTACATTACTACATTGTATTACGCAGATGCATATAACATAGGAGAAAATGCACAATATTTTCAAAATTGTAATCTTCATTGATAATGTAAATGGATAATGTCTCATACAAGTAGTGAGACTGACTGTTTTAATGCAAATAAAATAAAAACTATACATTTGTAGATAAAATAAATGCACATATAAAGATACGGGACCCGTCATTTCCTAAATGACGAATCCCAATTATTTGTCCTGCATCAGCTTCAATCCTTCATGTTTTTCCAACCTCCAGTTGTTGCTCCTTGCTGCTCCTAGGTTTCCTACATGAGTGAGATGAGGTTTGGTTAGAGCAATGAAAGATCACCAATCTATATATCTGCAAACATCCAAAAACATATAGCTTAACCTTCATCTGCATTAAAACAACTTGCATACCAAATATGTCTAGGAAAACAAAGGGATTAACATAAACATCCATCATATGCTCAGTTTTTATCTAACATGTTTGCTTCTTATGCATGTAGAGGCAAAAACCTTGTTTCTATTTTGATTCATCTACTTAAAGCATGTGGGATAAAATGTGGCTCCCACAAGGGTTGAGCCCATCATGCTACATTATTGTGCTTTAAAGGGGTATAGAAAGGTATTTCATCTCCTTATGGTTTACTCAAGCAAGCACACATCATTTGTGATAGTGAGATGTTTGTCACTATCATAAGTGACATATACTTGTTCAAGAAAATCATTAAGGATGCATACAATATCATGGTATTAAAAAATATTGGAAAGCACAGTGTGATACATGTGTTTATGATAGTCATCATATTATGTGGAAATAAGATTCATCAACTACTGTTAGAGTTTTGTATAAATTATCTAGAGGGAGCAGTTATCTATGACAAGTGAAATGAAGTATATTTTCAAAAGCCATTATGCCTACATGTTGTTCCAAACAACAATATTTGAGTTAAGAAAAAAACCAATGCATCAGAAGTATTGCTTTTGAAGAATAGTGATCAAAACATCATGATATGGCTTTTACATAAGCATTAAGTAATTGTCCTAAGATTCTTGAGTCAACTAAACTAAGACAATGAAGACTTAGGGTCTCATCATTAAGAAATTTGCATTTTAAGTATCAAAAGAATATTACACCACTGTTGTTTTGGTACATTGAAACAAAAAAATGTATTTAAAATTCAATGATAGCAAGTATAAATTAGGCACAAAGTATATTCTTTGTTCAAATCATAATGGTCATTCAGTAGTAATTGAAAAGTTGGGTTTACAATAAGCGTGAGTAGTGAGTGATAGGATGGGGATACCTTATGTAATAGGCAATCATATAGGTTGCAAGCAATAAATGTTACCTCTGAAACAATGCTAAGTGTCATCCATTCCAAGAAAGGTTCATGGAAGCCTATTAGTGCATTATGGTGTAGCATATTCAAGTCTCAATGAGGGATATCCTATACATAGTCACATGAAGTAAACTGCATAGATGGGCATGATAGTCCCAATCAAAGAAATAATGGAAATGAGACTACTTTTTAATCTCACTTTTCTCTTATTAGCATATCATAGTGGTTATATGGCATGGTAATAAGCACCAAGGGATAGTGACAGTGTATATCATACAATGTATAAGTTTCTAGAGTTAGAGCCATGGATACAACCATCATGGAGATCATAGAGACATCATAAGAGATAAACAATATGAGGCAACAAAGGGTTTTCAGGTAGTGTGTTGTAGAATGGGGTTCAAAGTCAAAAGGTGGAGAAGTTATTTTTTTTTTATGAAATGGAACAAAGGTTTTCTTAACCCATAATCAAGAAATATTTGTAGAATGAGAGAGGTTGTGAACATAACGTGTATGGGGTTCTTCTTTACCATCTATAGAAGTAAAAAATGCCAAGTGAAAGAAGATAAATGCATGGAATGCATATAGGAAAACCTGAAATATGAGTAGGGGTCGAGCCATGACCATTTTTCAAAGAAGAACAAAATGTATGCAGAGTTTTTTAATAAGTTTTTTTTTGGGTTTTTAGCTATTCAATAGAATTTTTAGCACCTATGTAACATATATGGTGATGGTCATTGAAAAGAAGGAGGAGAATGAAGTCTACAGGTGAGAATGTATTTTTTCTTCACATATATAAAATCACAAATATAGAAGGAAAAAAAGAGGTTTTCAAGCCTTTATGACATGAAAAAACTTTCAGAAAGAGTGGAAACAAGATACAATAGTGGCCATGGCAAAGCTACAGGCATATTTCTTCAAAAAGAAAATTACTCCATTATCTACAAATAAATTTGAAGCCAAAGGAAAGAAAAGGAGGAAAATTGAAATATATTTATTTTTCTGCAAGAATGGCTCGATTTCGAGTATTTTTACCTTTAGAAAATGAGAAAGGACTAAATAATGTTTCCAAAAGGCTTACCTGAGCACCAAAGAGCCGAGTCTTGTCAAGCAATAGCTAAAAGCCTCTGTATCTTGCAAATTTCACTGTGAAACTCTACAAAAACCTTACTTTGTTGGTGGTGGCTTCTTTGAGAAGTTTGAAGTGCAAATGAAATGCCTTGTGTTATTTTTCCTTATTTTTGTTTCGTAACGGTCCTAAGATGACATATGCCAAAGTGGCATTTTTTGTCATAGTTTTGAAAAATACAATGCAAATTAATATCCCCGTGGGATAAGATTTTTAAGTCTTATGCCTTGTGTTACATTACCATGTATATGCTATGCTTCAAACTCTTGAAGACTTAGCTTCTTCACATTGTAATCTCCCTTATGGCCGAGTCATGTTTTTTTGGATTTTGCATTCAATTTGAAAAATGTAAAGCATTTACTTAAGTGATTATTTATAAATCACTTAAGTTTAAATGTTATTTTTAATGAAAAATGAAGTGCATTGAGCTTTCAACACATGGCAAAGGGAGATATGAATATAATTGTGATAATGATGTTTTTGCAAGCATCTAGAGGGAGTTAGAGGAAGTTTGCAAACATATGCAAAGCATTTAGGGGTTTTATTCACTTTGTTGGAGGTTATGAGAGAATATAGGGGGTGGTTTTGCATGCCTAGATGCTTGGTATGGTCAAACTTAGCCTTTTTCACACATGGGAGTTCTTTTGGAGGGAATCTAGTTGCTAGATTTTAGAATTTTTGGGAGCATCCCACCCAAGGCAGTTTTTGGTTCCTATTTTGGTGCAACTTCTTGGGAGTTGATGATATAGTCATTTATTTGACTCATTTGTAGGAAGTTCTTCTTTATGCAATTTTTGGACTTAGTGACTTTTCAGTCCTTTGTCAGATTTTGGCATATTTCTATAACCCACTTTTTGGACATGAATAACGAAGAATACCTTGAATATCAATGATTTTGGAGATTTTCTTTCTCTTTCCTTGCTTCATTGTGTGCATTCAAATGATTTGATCAAGTTAATTGTGAGGTATTTTTATTTTCTTATGTAGACACGAAAATTATCCTAATTGATAAACACATACTTGATTCTGACTTACTAACACCAGTTCTTCTTTAATCATCCTCTTTACTAATTATTTAATTAAATAATCCTTATTTGATTAAATTCATCAAATTCCTCTTTTAATTAAATGAATCAATCTTTATTTAATTAAATCCCAATTGTCCTCTTTTGATTAAATAAATTAACTTTATTTGATTAAATCATAATATTTCCTCTTTTAATCAAATAAATCAATCTTTATTTAATTAAATCATATTTCCCCTTTTAATTGAATAAATCAATCTTTATTTAATTAAATCCTAATTCTCCTCTTTAATTAAATAAATCAATTTTATTTAATTAAGTCATCAATCAATCCTAAAGTCACCTCTTTAATTAAATAAATCAATTTGATTTAATTAACTTCTAAAGTTCTTTATTTAATTGAATAGATCAAATTTATTTAATTAAATCACTAACATTCATTTTCCTCTCATTTTGATTTAAATAAATCTAAAATTCTAAGTCAAAATTTCAAATCAACTAATTTCCAATAAAATTAATCAAATCCTAATTAATCCTAACACTAATCCCTCAAATCCTCTAGATTTTGTAACTTGTACAAGTAAATCAATTTATTGATTTATTAAATCTCCTATTTTCATTCAAAAAGACATCAAAGTTGGAATATTCGCTCATTTTGAAATCTCCCTCCCAAACAGTCTTGTCCTCCAACATGACATTAAAAGCCTCTTACATGTCCTTTTCTTGAGCCAAGTGACATTTAATTCATCTTTCATCTCCCTCCAACATGTCACTTCTTCATATTCAAATTCCACCTAATAGCATTTATGTGCACTTTCATTAAAATGTGCTCCACCTCTCTCCATTCACATTTTGACAAGTGGCATCTTGCTATTGGTTGATCCTTAGTCCCACATTCATCCTATTCTCCATTCTTCCATCCTTCTTCCTTATAAATAGAGGCCTTCTCTATTTATTTAAGGGAGACAATCTTATGCATTTTGAATCCATAACTCATAGCATCTTTAGGGCACACATTTCATCCATCATCCAAAATCTTATCAAGGATTGGGAAAGGGCTACTTTCCACATCAAAGTATCATCAATCCACTATGGGATAGGGTTTGATCATGTTTTCACGTGCTTTCATTTAGTTGTTTTTGTTCTATTTATATTGTTTGCATATTTTAGCATGCTTAAGTATTCCATAGGGATGCTCTATTTGATTTGCTTAATTTAACTAACAATACTAATGTTTGTTTGTTTTTGAGCCAAATGCAGAAAAGGAATCCATATTTTGGCACCCACCATGGGGTAGATTTCAAACTTAGGGATCTTCTTTAATCTCGGACTTGTAATAGTTGTATTATGAATTTTTGGCCTGGGAAAGATTTCAAACTTAATTAAATGCCTTCTTATCTATTATGCCATAGTTTTTGTTTTTCTTCTTTAGATAGTCTTCACTCATATCATGTGTGTCTCTTGGAAGATCTAGGAAACAAGCAATTTCATTCTAAACTGCACATTTTTTACCATTTTCTAGAATCTAAATGAATGGGTTAACTGGTTTAAAAAATTCTTTCATTTCTTGTTTGTATCTTCTCCAAAGCTTGCATGAGATGTTTATCTGTGCATGAATTGTATGCATTTTAAACACTTGACTATTGACTATTTTATCGACTCCTAGATATCGTGAAATCTCTTACAACGTTCTAGTCCCAAACTAGAATGGAAGCAATCTACTATTTTATCATCCAAAGACTTATGATTTTTAAAATGTTTGGCGTTCAGATTTTCTTTAGACAAAATTTTTGTACCATGGAAAATACATAGGTAATCCCATTTGATTAAAACTGTGGCTTATATGAAGGGAGTCAAGCCATATTTAGAGGCATTTTCAAACTGTTTTATTTTTATGTTTAATCTACCACTAAGGTTGTGGTATTTGGGGAAATGACTGTGTTTCAAATATTGATTACTAACTACACAGAATTGTAGTTAAATCCTGTAACTTCACACTACCTACTGAAAGATCCTCAAAAATTTCATCTTTTCCATGTGTTTATGGTTTTGGTTTTTTCACGTCCTCTGCTAAGATGCTTCCTTACGGTGCTCATTCACACGGTTTCTTATAGGCCATTTTGAATGCCCTCAAAGACTCCCATTAACTCTTCCCAATACACGTACTCAAAATTATCTCTTTTTTTTTTGCATTATAACTCTTCATTTATCTGAAATCAAGACATCTCTTCCTTTCTTTTCTCTTTGTTCACATGTAATTAAAGGAGGGAGTGTATCTTGGATGTTGAATATGACATTGGAAGTCAACTTATTATATTGTTTGGAATCACTGTATTTTTGCAGATATCTTTATTGTGAAGCATCACTCATTTATGATTGTTTACATGAATCTTTATTATATCAAGGAAACAATATGTTTTAGGCATTATTTGTATCCAAGTCATTGACAGTGACTATCAAACTCAAATTTAGAAAGGTGTGGAATTCAAAACGAAATGGTAGTTGTTTCTCTTTATTTTCTTCTATCTTTGGTGAGAATTTTGTTTTAGTGCATAGGTCTGAGTCATTTGTTTAGAATCAACATCAAAAATTAAACCTTCAAAGTGGCACCCACCATGTCTTTGATCTTTTATTCAATCAAGAGAACATTTGCAGATGTTTCTTTGATTGTCTAACATTTTTCGGTTTGGTACTTATATTTGATTTATTCTCAATTTATCTCTTGTCTGATTTTCTCTTAGTTAGGTTTCTTTTCTCAAAAAATGCCAAGTAAATCTTTACCAATCCAAATGTAGCAATGATCTAATTGATTGTTTTTCTTTGAACCAAGTCTAATAAATGACGCATCACTGTTGAATGGTTTTTAGAATCCTTTTTTTTTTTGATAATTTATTTAAGCAGATCTCGTCTTCTTTCCCACACAGTTAATAACTATGAATGTGTGCCATAATTTTTTTTTCTATTCAAATAAACTTCTAGCTGTGTGCGCCATCAATCACCTTGTATTTTTGCTAAGCTATTTTCATTCACTGAAGCACTCTCTAAGATTGATCAAATTAATATAATTTTCTATCTGTTTTGTTGGTGATTTTTGGACAGCTAACATTGGGATTTTCTAAAAGGGTCCCAACCTTTATTTTCAAAAATCACAAAGGACTAGTGGCCAACACGATAAATAGAGGTCTTTGAGGTCTTTATTCCTACACATTAGGCTATGTAGGACCAAGCAAGGTATTCCTTAATGTGTTCATCTAGTGTATCAAGTTTTAAAAAAAACACTTCATTACAGATTCATTCCTTTAAATGCAATCACACTAACCTCATTAAAGAGTTGGCGAATCTTTTAACGAATTAATGCTTATTTTGCTAAGAATGTGCATATACATCAAATATTTTGACATGATTTTATAAGATTTGTTTTGATTGTGAGTCCACAACTTAATATGGGATTCATTCATTCTACTATTAAACAATCAACAAATCACCAGTGCCTCATCAAATTGGGTAAATGGAGTCAAATAGGAAACAACCAGAAATACACCTATTATCTAACTCTGATATATTTAAACCATCTCTGTAATGCTTTACATTGCAAAGATTCATGTTATCCAAACACTATTTCTTACCAAATCCTTGTAAATTCTCACACACCCATGACTATCCCTAATCAATTTATTTAACCCTTTGAGTTAAAGCAAAGAAATCAAGTCATGCATTTAATTGAACAATTGACAATAGATGAAAAAGATCTTTGATATCTTCATTTATACTCTGTGAAGAATATACAGAGGAGAACATGTAATTTGGACTTTTGAATTTTGTACTAATACCAATAATCAATACAAAGCTTATTAAGATCTTGACCCATATGAACTAAACCTAAGACAACTTTCCAGTGAATTCATTGAACGTTTAGCATTATCCTTGTTTACTACGACCGGTTTATACTTAAGACAAACTGGACCTAGAGAATTTCATTTCAGAACTCCTTACATTGAGCCATGGAATCCCTTTTATAGTACAAGGGAGCAACAAAAGCATCCGACTCGAAATGTAATTACATTTGATATTAATTTCAAAATTCATTTCGACGGGGTTAATTCCCAAACTGTTACATTAGTTATTCCATAGACATGGGAAAAGAGAAAAGGAAAAATGAGCGCTAACCCATTTGTTGGAGATGCTACACAAGCCTTCCAAAAGGAATCAACAAAATTGGCACATTCACCAATACTTGGATTGACCACCATCATGATTATCAACACACATCCACAAAGCAGTCACCCTCAAAAGGAACCACAGAGCCCACCATCCAAAAACTACATCATCACATCATCCAAAACCCCACACTGTTAATAGAAGACACGGGTGTTATTTGGCATTTTAAGCCTTAGAGTAACCGCCCTTGCCAGGTCGCACCATAGAGAGTGGATTTGCAATCACAATCTCATCATCGTAGTCACTATAAGGCACAGGAAAGTAAGGCACTGGCTAGGGCTAGGGCCAAATCCTTCCTCGTCACTCAACGAGCCATCAGAGACCAGAATAGGAGTGGTGGGTTTCTCTAAACAAACCCCCAGACCCAAGCTAGACCTCATTAATTCTTTCACAAACATAGGTCCCTTCTCCTTTCCAATAGTCAGTTTCTGTGAAACAATTTGACTTCTTAGAATATATGTGCTCCTAATAGCCACCTTCTCTGGGTTTTTGCATACACTCCTCTTCTTCAGAACCACAGGTGCCTCGGTCGAGGAAATTTTATCCTCTGGTGTGTATGCAATTGGCTCTTTCATACTTAGCCTCTGAGACCTTTGCACTGGTGCAACAGGAATGTTGGATTCACTCATCTTCTCTAAGTAGCACAATAACCAGGGTAGGTGATGAAATAGGATGAAGACTGCAACTCCAGACATCCCCACATATATGTAACAAAACTCTTCACGACCCAAGTTACAATGCACCACCACCTTAGCAGCACTTACGCTCATAACTTCCTACAATTCTCTATCACATGCAGTTGTAGAAATTAATTCTAGACTTTGGCTATAACTTTGCGAATGAGCAAATCATCTATAGAAAATCTGCATTAAATAAGAGATTGTAAGGCATTTGTGTAATTAATGTTCATCTTGGCTCGCTCGCATGAACAAGAATTCCATTACCAAATGTCAAAGCTCTGTCGTTGATTGCTGCAGATTTAAAAATTGATCAATGAGGCAGATTAAGAATCGCCACTTGCTTTATGGACTATACTAGGAAATAATGAAGAAGTGATTTAAAGCAGCCACACGTCCGTTCACATCTTTACCCAATCATCCTTGCTCTATCCTCCATCAATTGTTTGAGTCATGGAGAAATCCCAACCATATTTCTGTAGCATCGCCCATCGCCAGTTTTAAACCTGTCTCAAAACATCATCACGCGATGGGCTGAAAGCCAGTGATGAGTTGGTCACCGTTGATCTGACCCCATAAGATGTTATAAAAAATAATCTTGGTTCATCATCATTCATCACAGGTCCTCCTCCCAATGAGCTTCGTTAATGGGTGATAAGCCGTGACCACGCGATGGGGAAAAATCAACCCATCAGTAGTCTTTGGTTCCTCTCTGGAAAGCTAAAACCCATCGACGATAGTGTAGGTGCCAACGATGGGTTACTTGGGGTAACCGCATCCCTCATCGCTGGTTACCTTCCTAAAGGAGCAACAAGTCGTGATGGGCGATGAGTCTAGCTTGGGAAGCAAATGATACGTCGCTCATCGCTGGTTTCTCTATGGTGGATGAAGCATGACCAACAAGGGGTGATGAGCTCATAATTTTTTGTCCTGACGATGCCATTAGAAAGGCATCGCTCATCGCCAGTTGAATGTAGAATCCTGGAACAGAGCCCACGATAAGCGATAGACCATGAACAAACCTTCATAAATCAGAAAGACACACGTGCACATAAGTCATTCCTAGGTAAAGTTCCATCCTAGGCACAAAGGGTGACTTAAGAAATGGGGCTGGTAAAGAATGATGGTGAGGGGCATAAAAAAAAACATTTAGCTCCAGTGGTGACTTGGTGCAGCTGGTCAACAATCAAACATGAGCCCGTGAAAAGCTTAGGGAAATGATAAGAGTAAAATGGGTGGAAAAACCCTAAACCCCAATGATGCTAAAGGATCACAACTCACAGGATTGAACATAGAAAAAATGGAATGATACAATTAAGAGTTCCACCAGTGGCTCCAACTAGGGATGTATGCCTCCTACAGGAATATCAAGAATTCAAAATCTCTGGCAGAGTAGGCCGTAAAGGGCATCCATTTTATTAGCTTAATTTTTTCAAATTGGAGGCCTGATGGCCTCTCAAAACTCAAGGAGAGACCTTTCCGCTATCAAATACCCATTTTTTCTTTACTCTCAAAGGACTCAGGTCTGCATTGAACACTTTAGAGCCACAAATTTCATCATATCCGGCCCCATCCATCCCACTCATCATGGAGTTATTTTACTCATTACCTTGCTATATTGTAGGCTCATCCTGATACACTAGAAAAGTAAAACTTTCATATTCCACCTGATCATAAATAATAACATTACCTTCAACCTATTCACCAGATTGTAGGTATTTGTGAATATCTTATAAGAAATACTTGTTCTCCTCTGGGGTACTCAAAAAAGGGCCTACAAACACAGGAGGATCTGCATTCTTTGTCACCATAATGTGCATCCCTTCAGATGAAAACAACCCCATAATAAGATTCATAATATATGGAACCTTTATAAAGTACCACAATGCAACTTCATACTAACCAATATCATTTTCTTGGTTACCCATACCTCTGAGTTGATTTTCACATGGATCAAACAATCCAACAATATTAAAATATTTTGTAGAGTCATCAAACAATTCCTTCTCTTTAACACAAAATGATACTGCTTGAGCATCCATGCATTCATCCCAATCTTCCTTTTGGGTGTCCTAGAATGGATCCCCACTTATCTGAGGGAAAATATCATCATGGAAAACATGAGGGGGTAAATTATCAAGCATCTTTTCAAGCACATCTCCCTTAATAGTAATATCATATTCAAGGTCACCATCACACCCTTCAATTTTTTCATCAAACAAGCCATTGTCATAGTTAAATATCAGCATACCTAAGTTATTCTCTTGATGCTTGTCAAGGATAACTTGTTAAATCATGTGTTGGTAAACTATCCTAGTAGTGCTTGTATCATCACATTCTCCATTCAGCTGGGAAACGATAAAGTCAGGGTTGACATTTTCAAAAGTAAGATTAGCTTAACCTTTGTTTACACCATTCACAACACATGCACTAGTAGTTTCTATTGGGTATTCATTAGGATCTTCTTCAAAAAGGGGATTGCTTCTACACCCATAGGAATTATCATTTATAACCTCACTGTCCATTGCAAGTTCATCAAACAAGGTATTTTTCCATACCTTCATTATAATTGGATGTATCTCATCTTCCTCAGTGTTAGGGACCACACAATTCTGATCATCATAGCATTCAAAATCAGTGTAACTACTTGAAGAGTAGAGAGAAACATTTTCAATATCTTCTTCATCATTTTCATTCATAACAACTGATCCACATTCAGAGAATTCTTCACATGAAGAAAAATGCTCACTACCAACGAAACAAACCCCTTCAAGGCTATTGACACATCCTTCACTTGAATCAAAAGATTGAACATCCACTTCATAAGAAGAATCACATTCATTAGAAGATTGTCCCAATTCGATCTCATCTCTTTGATTCCTCATGTATGCCACATCATGTAGATTTAGTGTGTTTAGATTACTGATTGGTGCATCATTATCCATGACTAAATCACTTTGTGAGGTTTCACTGTATCCCTTCTGTAGTTTCTCAAATCTGATGACATCCGAAGGAGGAGGAAAAGGTAGTGTCTCCTCATCCTCACACTCTATCTCTTCAACTTCATTGGGCGGGTGCATGAAGTTGGGTTACACTTTTGTGGCCAACTCCAAAAAAAATTGAAAATGACATAATGCGAGCGCGTTATAATGCCCTCACGTTATGTCATTTTAAAAGAAAAAAAAAAGTGAAAGCTATTCATTTTCTCTTGTTTGTTTTTCTGCTCTACCCGCGGCCAAACACCATCATTTTTGCTCTCGCGTTCTTGGAGGAGGAATTCTACAAAATTCATCAATAATAGTTGTTTTTCCTTTGCAAAGATGGCGTCACGATGACGAAGAGGTGCAAGAGGTAAGTATTATTTGCTTTTTTTTTTGAATTTCTTAGTTTCAAGTTGATTATGTTTGTTTTAGGTTAGATTTGATTATTTTTTTAAAAATTTGTAGGAGATGCAAATGATCCTGCAAATCCTCAAAATCATGAACAAGAAGAACAAGAAAATCCTCCTCAACAAAATCAACCTCCCCCACCAATCACTCGGCACCCTCCTAGAACTCAACAAAATTTGAGGAGTGAAATTGAGAACAACAAAAAACAAATTGAGGATCTTATTAGTAGGTCGAGTGATCCAAATGCTTCAACCATAGAAAGAATGACACTAGCAAATTCAATGAAAGAGATGTTAAAAAATGTAGATTCAATAACCCAACAAATAACAGGATGACAAGATAGGAGGCAGGTAGCTAGGGCATATTATGCAAATAAACTATCATATAAACAAGTAAAAGATTTAAAAATTACTAAAGGTGATTCGTGCTCTTTATTCACTAACCCTAGAACAAATAAAAATCTTAGCCTCAATGCGAAGAGGTTTCCTATTCATTGGTGCCACCACCAAGAGATTAGGAACCATTTTTATGATAGGCGGTACTTGTTCTTTGATTACCCACCATGCAACAATTGTGAAGTCCCCCAATATTCTCTTAGGAAACTATACAGTGAGTTCATATTGAACCAAATCCCAAATTATTCTGATATGAGGGAGTTCCAGGGGAGAGGTGGGGGGTCAGCTCAGGATAGGCCTAGTGCATAGCCAAATCTTGCACAACAAGGGAGACGACCTCTCGCTAGGTCACCTCATGAGCACATTGTTATGCCTGTTGTTGCAAAGGAGAGTGTAGACATAGAGACACTACAGGTGATCAAAACTTTGACCCAAAGTGTCATCCATCATACTAGCCCTATTATACAGCACCATCTAGGGGAGTCTTCGAGTGGTGGCCTTCGAACCCATGTGTGTCAATCTTGCAAGGTGACTTGTTCATATGACCCCACCGACACTTAGGACGCTACTATGTAGGATCCGTATGCTGCTACGGGGATGGAGAGGACGGCTGACATTTTGCATCGTGCATATGGAATTGATAGTCAGGTAAAAGTCATCATGTTCATTGAATTTAGTTTATTAAATTTTGATTCTGAAATGGAAGATTAACTAATTTAGTTTTATTATTTTAATAAAATTGCAAGGTCACAGTGTTGAGACTGGATACACTGGTCCTCCACCTACTTATTTCTATAGTACACCTATCAGTGGGGTATATAACTATTAAACAATTATAAATTTATTACATGTTAATAGCATTGTTTTACGAATGGTATTTTAATACATGTGATTTTGGACGTTAAATAAGCTAATATTGGCAGTTTCAAGCAAACACCTCCTAGTGCCAATGGATTTACTCAAACAATTCATGGATTGTACCTCTTGGTAGGCAATATCATGTAAGTGAAAGTACAACATACCAAGGAGATAGGGACCCCATCCATATACCTCACGTCTCTCTAACATCCTTGCTAGCATCTCCCCCCACCCCACGGGAAAACCATGACCTTGATGGTTAGGAAGTACTATCCCACCTATCAGTGTGCATAATAGATAGTCCAACTACCTATACCTCTGTGCTAACACACCACATATTCTCATAGTGGTGAAATCCTAGTTGTCTGACATCTGCGTGCGGGTAATATCGACACATCTCGGCAATACCCCTCTAGGTATCATAGCTCACCTGTGTGCCTCTGATCGGAAGTCTGAGGATCCTGTACACATCCTCCAATGTAATTGTAGCCTCTTTAGTAGGCAGGTGAAAGGATGATGTCTCTGAGTACCACCGCTCGCACAGTGTTGTAAGTAAACCCTGATTCGCCTGAATCTGGGGCATGCCTGTAACGTGTTGCAGACCTAGGTGCCATAGAAACCATCACTCTGCACTCCACAAGCTGTCTCCAAATCAAAAAGTCATCGGTCTCGAATCTCGCATGTATACACTATCCAACATGACCTGCAATGGCATTATACATGCCTCATGTCAGCATCAAACATCTATCCTAGTGAAAAATGACTCAATTAACTACTATTCAAATGCGTCGCTATTTTGCAAATGCATCATTCTTTAGCACTTGCATCGTTATTTTACATATGCAGTGCATAAAAATCAAATGTGTCATTCCATTAGACATATGCGTCACTATTGGTCAAATGTGTAACTTTACAATGCATATGCGTGCATGATAACAAATGCGTTGGTGAAAAAAATATTATGTGCAACTGCGTAAGTGAAATGAAAATGCATTGAAGTAAATGCACATGCATCGAATTATATGCAAATGCATTAAATAAAATGCAAATGTGGTGAACTAAATTACATATGTGTTAGACTATAACACATGCATTCAACAAAATGACAAATGTGGTAAACTGCACAAAATCTATGATAACCTATCTACATGTTATTGCATATGCATTGATCCGCATGCAAATGCATCATTTTCACATTCACATGCGGCGTTTTATCAAAATGATGCATAAGTAAAATTAGAATTAAATGCATCAAAACATGTGCAAATTAAAAATTTCAAAATTCAAGTTTGGGGTACATACCAAGGGGTCCGCATTGGCTAGCCGCCTGAAGGTCTAGATCCTATATGCACGATGGTGGGTGTTCAGAACGGGAGACATCGTCATTGTGGGTGCAGAGGAAAATCTCAATTCTAAAGCTGTGTGGGTGAAAATGAATTGGTTTTTACCCCAATTTCTATAAATACCTAGGGTTTTGGTGGCATTCTTTTCTATTGGCCGCGTCAATTTCTATTTTTCATCAACCCGTACCCGTCCATACTATTTCAAAATTTAATTTCGTCAACTCCACTGCATTTCTGGCTATCCAATACATTAATTAGGATCATTTTCAAAATTTTCAGAACTTTTTTTTGAAAATTTGTCAATTTTCCCGAGGGGGCATACCTTCACTTGTTCAAACTAGGGCATGATTGGGGCATATTCTTATCGATTTTCTTTGACACAATGCTAAAATGACATTGTATCAAAGAGGGGAAAATGTAGACATGCTATGTCTAAGCCTACAACTTCAATATTCTTCATAATTCGTATTCTTCATGGTCATGATTAAATAATGTCAATTATTTAATTACTCTCTATAGTCTTCATTTCTTCTATTAATTAAATAATCTTAATTATTTAATTAATTCACACTTTTCTTTATTCTATCTGATTAATTAAATAAACACTTTTTATTTAATTATGTTACTAATTAACCTTATCCTTCTTGTCAAATTAAATAAATTCTTATTTAATTTACTCTTTATCATACTTCAACTATAATTAAATAAATTTTTATTTATTTAATTATTCATTTAAATCCCTTCATCACTTAATTAAATAAATCTTATTTATTTAATTATTCTTCAAATATCAAATCTTGAATTAAATGAATTATTTAATTCATGAATTCTATTTTAACGCATTCCTCTATATTTAGATAATTTTGTGAGTTATCTAAGTATTCACTTTTACTCGACTCAAAGATCTATTCAAATCGCTCAATTAACTCTTGATTTAATGTCTGAGTGGCATTCTCGAGTAATCTCTTCGTCAAATCATTCAATTGTCCAGTTCTAACTCATTTGCGTACATTCAGATTAATTAAATATTCCTATTTAATTAATTAAATCTTGTGCATGCATTCGAACAAGAGTTGCTTTAATCCATCTTTATCTTTAGTCATGCAAAGATAATTCTTCTGTTTTCGAATACCAAACTGGAAGATTAAATCATTTATTTAATCTTTAATTCTATTTCTAATTTATATCACTTATGTCATTACTAACTGTTATCATAATGCATGACTAATTAGTCAATCTCAACCGTCCGTTGATCTTTCAATCCTAGCCTATCGTTCGAATAATCAATTTTCTATAAATTGATCTGGTCTTCATCATTCCAATCTCTCTAAAAATCTTATGACTTTTGTGAGCACCTATCTTGAATCTTCGATGTTTTGCTAAATCACTATCATAGGCTATACGTGCATGAACTCTTGAAAATTTGAGGGCAATCAAGATGAATCATAGAAATACTTACAAATTTGGTGAGATTGTTCAAGTTTTATTTACGTTTTTATTTTCCTTTGTTCTTTGTTGCTTAGCATTAGATTGCATTTAGATTTGCATTGCATGCTTTCTTTTGATCTTCTTTCTGCACTTTCTTGGTGTTACATTTGGTGAACCTAGCGTGAAGACACCATCTTCGCATATCCGTAGACTTTTATTTTGATTTTTGCAGGTTTTTCGTACGGAACGACACATCAGCTTGACGAAATGCCACAATTGAAATTCACAGATGCATCAGTTTGACGAAGCGACGCAATTGACTTTCTGAACTACATCTGACACCAAAAATGATACATCTGAAAAATTTTGACGCATCTGCAAATTTCTGAACTGCAACTGACTGGTAAAATACCGAGAACACAATTGCAGAGAAATTCAACGTGCATCTGACTGGTAAAAATAGTGACGCAATTGACTAGTAACCTTTTGTTTCTATTTTTGGAAATCTAAAATTTTTAATTGATTTGTGTGTTACTAATATCGTATTTTCAGCGTGTGGGCTTTTTTTTTTTTAGAGTTAACGAGTTTTTGCAGGATGATTGACGAAGATAATACTAAAAACTACTAACGAATCTTTCTGCAGAACGCATGTCGAAGACCTTAGTTAATTTTCTTGAAATGGATTGTTTGGTAGTGTAGCAAATCTTTCGTTTGGTTTAAAATTAATGTTGTGTTTGGTGCGAAAGCACACCTGTGTATTACCCTCATGATTTGGTACATCAAAGTATCCTCTCCCCTTGTGCATCTATGCAATCCTGGGTGTAAGAGGAATGGTTACCAACTCTAGAACTTGGGCTTGTTCTAGTGGGAAAAAGTACTCACCCCAGGACGACTTAGACCGGTAGCACCCTAGACCCGAGGGACTTCCAGCCAGTATATAAAAGTGGATTCTTGGGGAAAACCCAAGAATCACGCATATGGTTCTGACAAGATGGATTCGAAGGGGACTCTCGCCGCATGGATCATGCCCTACAAACAGAATGCCCGTACTAAACACCTTTTTTTTTTGAGACCAACCATTTTTGACCGTTGCTTGGTATAGTGCAGGGTATAGTATCATGCCCGAAGACACTCACTATTGATCCCCTTGAGTAGAGATAGCAGTTCTTGGGAGGTCATTTCCCAAGAATTTGAAATTGGTGTGCTTGAATGACGTTAATGAAACATGGAGGGGAGCCAATGCCACCAAATTTCTAAGCTATCCGCTCTCGAGAAGGAAAGGTGTTTATCACCAATCTAGGGTATTTAGGTGGGCTATACCAAGTATACAAACCCTAGGCCTTTGGCCTATTAGGATGTGCTTGTCTATTGTCAACTTAAATGTTCTTTGAGTCCAAAATCAAACTGAAAACACTTTGTCTTATGATTGTCCTTGTTTTCCAGAATTTGATCACGGAAAACAGAGTTAGTTTTAAATCTCAAATCACTGAAAATACACAGAGTCGTAACTATTCACCAGAAGGTCGAAATTGATTTTTAGAGTCGCATCTATTTAAATTCAAGTTGCATATGTAATTTTTAGTCACATCTGTTTAATTTTGAGTCGCATCTATCATTTTTAGCTGCATCTATTTAGCGTGGAGTCGCATCTGCCAGATTAGCTTGCATTTGCTTTATGAAAGACCACATATGTTATATTCTGAGTTGCAACTATCATTACGAGTCACATCTGTTAGAAGCTTAACCACATATGTCAGAGTCAGACATTAAACTTTATCAGGGACATGCAATTGATCATCAGAAAACTGTAACTATTAAACTTAACTACATATCTAAAATCCTGCGACACATTTTCCTGATTAGAAAACTGGAATTCATAATCACTGTCCAATCAACACGGTTATACCAGTCTTTCAGTTGGCATCCACAAGTAGACTTTGAACAGAAAAAAGAAATGATTTTTCTCAATTTTGCATCCTTTAGGTTCATATAGTCATTACCATAGTTGTCCTAATTCAGAGTTTGGTCTCATCTTAGAATACATTTTTTCCTTTAGAGTAAACTTCTAGGAAGGTCATTTTTACAAACTTTAGGATAGTTCCACCATCTACACTCTAGAAACATCATAGCATCAATGAAATTTTTCATTGAACCTAGTCCTATCATTTTATCCTTTATCCTACAGAGAGCCCTCCTAGCTCATTAGTCTAGTTAGGAAACTCAACTTGTCTTTGATCCTCGTCCTACATTGGTTCCTTGAATTAACTAAATTGACACCTTGGTTGAACTTTAGGTAGTTGGTCCCTCCGTCTTGGGTTTATAGAATTGATTATTTTAGAACCTTCCTTAGACTTTGCATCTTTAGATTTTAGACTAGTGTCATCCTAGAACATTCCTTATTTTGCATCCAGAAAATCCCAAAAACATAGACTAGAGTCATACTATCCATAGACGTAGTTTTTGCATTCCTTGCATATTGAGCTAAATCTTACATGGTTGAAAAGGTCTAAGAGAAGAGAGAGAGAAAATATGTCAAACCCAAACGAATTCATCAATCCGCTTTACTCAAGACCTCACAAGACTCTATTAGAAAAATTCACCACTAGAAACACTCAAGGTCACATTACAACATAAGACATAGAGGCTACCACACAGGACCCTGAGTTTGCCTCTTTTGTAGATGAGTACCTAGCAAACGATCATCAACGATACTTAGCCAAATTGCTAGCTAAAGGCACTACCTTACATATAGGATTTGATATCAGCACCTTACAAGCACAACCTACACAAGGGACAAATACAACGACTGCTAGTACTACTATACCTCAGGTCAACACAACTATGCCATCTGGCACACCTACACAAAGTAAGACAGTCCATACATCTCCATTTGGTACATTCGACATGACATCAGGATTTAATTTCACTGTAGGAGGATCATCATCCACTCCCTTTGGTCCTCTTGTTGGGAATAAAAGACCTAAAACATCAACCTCTACACCATATGTCAGTGTCACAAGTACAATATCCCAGTCGATGACCATACCTAATGCTAATATCACGAGCACCATACCACAATCGATGGCCATAACTAGTGCTCAAGTCACTAGTACTATGCCACCGATTACACAAATAGGAGGCATTCCCTCATTCCAATATGGAAATCAGAATCCATCTTCCCAGATCGGCAGTCAGAATATATTCACATAGATTCCAAATTAGAATTCATTCTCTCAGATGGGTAATCAGAACCCATTCTCCTAGATTCCAAGTCAACAACAATTTACACAAATTCTAAATTAGAATCCCTTTTCCCAGCACAGTACCCAGAATTTGTTCACACAAATCCCAAGTCAACACCAATTTATGCATATTCTGGACCAGAACACGTTTGTAAACATTCTAAATCCAAATCCACCTCAAATACCAACGTTCAATCAAAACCAATCATGAGAATTTGGATTTCAGAATACATACACGGATCCGCATAATCTTCCTAGCATGTCCTTGACCCACGTTGACGTCTTACAAACACAAATGCAGGCACTACAAACGAAAATGGATAACATGTTGGTGTCAACTAAGAAATCATTTTCAACAAAGGAAATATGCCCATTTCCCTTTGATAGATCATTGTATATGACCCCTTTCCCTCATGAGTATGTCATACCGAATCTCCCTAAGTACAATGGCAAACGGAATCCAATAGAACATATAAGGGAATTTTCTACCATATGCATAGATGTCTCTTATGACCCCGCCTATCTTATGAGACCATTTCCAAGAAGTCTTGTAGGAATTGCACTAGAGTGATTTTCAGGTCTAGACTCTAGCATCAGATCTTGGGGTGAACTGGTTGAGAAATTTGTTGAGAAATTCTCTTTCAACATAGACCATGAGATAAATATAGCAACCTTGTGTCACACAACACAAGACGAAGGTGAAACATTTATTGCTTTCTTCCAAAGGTGGAGGACTATAGCTAGCCATTGCCCTGTCGAGATACCTGAAAAACAAAAAGTTACTATGTTCCAGGAAAACCTTCATGTGAAACTACGGAGTAACTTAAGGGTACATTATTGTACATCTTTTTCGGAACTAGTGGAAAAGGGGTTATAATAGAAAAGGACCTCATTGAAAAAGGAGAACTTAATACATCAACATCCAATAGAAATCCGATTGTGCAAAACACCCCCACTGACAGAAACATATTTTGGTCTCGCAACAAAAATGTCACCAATGATGGGGTAGTTGATGCTAAAACGCTACAAGCAGGACCACTCATGACATTACAAGGACCTCACACTTTTTCCAACATGCTTAATGTTGTCAATCAACCTCCTAACATGGTCCAAAATACTCAACATCCACAACAACAAAGGAGGTTTCAAAAACGTGAGTTCACTCCCTTAGGGGAACCCATTGAGTATGTATTCAAACAACTGCTACAACATAATCCTATACAGCTACAGGAACCAAGACAATATGATCTAGGACAATTTAAACTAGGTTGATGGGATGATAATGCCTTTTGTGATTATCATAGAACTAAGGGAAATAACCTACAAAACTGTTGACAACTGAAGAATATCATACATGATCTTGTCGAAAGGAGAATAATTGAAGTTAATGGAAAAAAACAAAAGTCATCAAACACTTATCATCAATTCTTTTTTGATCCACTACATGACCATGGAAAAGGAATTGTTCCCAGTTCGAGTACTAAGACCAATATGTCAGCCAACTATGTGAGTATCAAGCATGATTATAATGGTGGAAAAATCATTCATCACCTTTGCGCTGCTGATGAGAATATCAATACCATTACTATCAATACAAATCCTGAGTGCATGGTCAATACTCATCATACTAAGATCACTATCCAAGGTCCTCCATCACAACAAACACCACAACCTTCCAAGTTACAATAGAACCTACTTGACCAGTTGGGGAAGACCCCAGCCCAAATCTCAATCTTGGAACTATTGTGTATTTCCCCTAAGCATTGATCTATTCTTGATAAGGCTTTATAGAACACCATGGTCCCTAATGACCTTCATGTCAATCGTTTCTAGGAAATGGTGGGCTACTTGACCAATAATCACCATGCCACATTTTCTGAATAAGACTATGCAACTGAAAAGACAAACCATAATGACCCTTTACATCTAGAAGTCCTTGTTGATGACACCAAAGTTAGAGGAGTTTTGGTAGACAAAGGAGCAGGGTTAAATCTATGCACTTTAAAAATAATTAAGGCATTAGGTTTCTCAGAAGCATGCGTGGACACAGCCAAGAGTATTGTCATTAAAGCTTATGATGATGAGGAACAAAAATCAAAGGGAGTGGTAACACTTCCTATTAGAATTGGTCCTGTAGTAATGGAGACAAAGTTTCAGGTTTTGGATCTCACCCTTCCTTATAACCTTTTGCTAGGTAGACCATGGATTTATGCCATGAGGTCGGTCCCTTCCACGTATCATTAGTGTCTCAAATTCCCTTACAATGGCAGTGAAATAACTATAGATGGTGACCCATATCCATTCCAATATTGCACCAATCTGAAAGAGATCCCCCAACACCAAGTGCTAGTAAACCAAGAGGTTTCATCGTCCAATCCATCTTCCTATGTTGATCCATCCACACTCACTCAAACATCTATTTCACTCTCAATTCCTACCACTCCTAGGGTTGAGATTCAAGACAAGGGTTGTGGAGAGTATTACATGATGACATCTTATTGTGTTAGCCATTTGATTCCTCCTAAGTCATATGGTTTACCTACATCAAATATGGGATAGTCTATGGTCACTATACATGTTCCTCCTACAACAAATTTCATTAAATGGGGAGAATTAAGCAAAGAGGTCGTAAATACAAAAGATGTCACTTCCTGGTTGAATAGGGAAGATGATGAAGAACCTCTCTCACTTGCTCACATTCCTACGGATCTATATGGAAAGGGTTTCACAATCATGCAGAGCAAGGGATATAATGGACAAAGTGGTTTAGGCTTAAACAAAGAAAGGAGGATTGAACCAATATTTGTTTCTCAGTGGCCAAAAGGTGTGGGGCTAGGGTTTCAACTGATTCAAATTGGTGTTCCTAGTACCCCATCACCCTTACTTGAGGAAGTAAGTGCTTCAAAAGATATTAAGACATCTCACAAACCATTGGACCAATATCACTATGACTCCCCCGACTCTAACAATTATGAGTGGGATTCCCTATCCTCTACCTCTTCCATGGACCTTGACAAGTTATTTGGAGAACTTGACTTAATGTTAAGTTCCTCACCAAAGCCATTGAATTCCTATCCACCAAAGAAAATGACAAAGGAGGAGTGGTTTAAACTCTACTATTGGGAATCACTTGATCCTACCTCTTGGCAACCTGATACATCTGTTTCAAATAATCAAACCTTGGCATTAGGCCCACCTCTCAATCCGCCTAGACCTAAACCTAAGAGCAAACAAGAATTAGTACAAGACTTTTGTGACCATATGAATAACTCAATCCTTACCTTTACCCCATTAAACTTTGATAACTCCGACGATGACATGCCCTGACATGCCCTTAGTCTATCCCCAACTCATTGATTGGGACCAACAAGACACACCCGTCTTAGACATTTTTGAGAATGACGAAGCAATTGCTGAGTTCCTGGGATTATGAGAAGGAATACCTAACAGTGATCACAAGGCTGGTTTTACCATTGAATTGAAAAAAAAAGAATATTTTGGGGAATCTATTCAACCCTCCAATCGCAAAAATGAGAAAAAGAATAAACAAGATAAAAAGGATGAGTCTCTAGATGAAAATTGAAAGGCACCTCTAGACAATGAAAAAGTAAAAAGAAAGGATGCATCCGAAGGTGAAAACCTCTCTAAGGCACCTATGGATGGAGGTTTGAACATTCTCCTCGTTGCATAAGAAAATTCACCCATGCTCATTGAAGAATCGGTAGAAGTCAACATAGGCACAAAAGAGAATCCTCAACTGGTTTATTTTGCAGTGTCATTGACAAAAGAAGAACAACCAGAGTTCCACAACTTCTTTGCACAAAGACAAATAAATTTTTCTTGGTCATATGTAGACATGCCTAGTTTGGATCATGAACTTGTTTTGCATCACTGGCCCTTACAACCAGGTGCCAAACTAGTGAAACAAAAATTGAGAAAAATGTACTCATAGATTGCTTTATTAGTCAAGGCAGAACTCAAGAAACTCTTAGACATTGGTTTCATTAGATCTATTGACTATGCAGATTGGATTTCCAATCTTGTACCAGTCATTAAACCAACTAGGGGCATCTGCATCTACACTAATTTTAGAGATATCAACAAGGCTTGTCCTAAGGATGACTTCCCTTTACCTAACATAGATATGATAGTTGACATGACAACAGGATATGAGATGTTGTCCCTTATGGATGGATTTTTAGGATATAACCAGATCAGAATTGCAACTGAAGACCAACCTAAGATGACTTTCACTTGTCCTTGGGGAATGTATTGCTAGAATATTATGCCCTTTGGACTCAAGAATGCTGGAGCAACCTATCAACATGCCATGACCACTATCTTTCATGATCTAGTACACACTCTTATGGAGGATTATGTCGATGACCTTATTGTTAAATCCAAGACAAGGGCAGAACATTTACACGTTTTAGACAAGATATTTCAAAGGCTGGAGAAGTATAAGGTGAGACTCAATCCCAAGAAGTGTGTGTTTGGAGTGAAGTCAGGAAAGTTGTTAGGCTATATCATTTCCAGACAAGACATTGAAGTGGATCCAGCCAAGGTAAAAGCAATCATAGACATGCCTCCGCCCACTAATCTCAGTCAACTAAGGACACTACAAGGAAGACTGCAATCCATCAGAAGATTTATAGTGTAGTTAGTAGATAAGACACATCCTTTTCAACATCTACTTAAGAAAGGGGTACCCTTTGCATGGACAACTAGGTGTGGAGAGGATTTTCAACTGATTAAGGAATATTTACTCACACCACTAGTCTTAATGCCACCTGTTGAAGGAAGACCATTGATTCTTTATATCACGACAACCCATTCATCACTCAGAGCATTGCTTGCATAGAATGACGATGAAGGTCATGAAAGGGCGGTCTATTATATCAGTCAGACTTTGGTAGGTTATGAGCTCAACTATAGTACCATTGAATGTGCCTGTCTTGCAGTCGTATTTGCTACCCAAAAAATGAGGCACTATATGATAAACCATCAAACAATGTTGATTGCTAAAATAGATCCTCTGAAATATCTTCTCAGCAAGGCAGCATTAACAGGGCGACTGGCCAAATGGGTTCTGATACTTAGTGAGTATGATATCCAGTATTTAGAGAGAAAGGCTATTAAAGGACAGGTCATTGTTGATTAGTTAGCTGACGCACCAATACAAGCAGATCACCCATTAGTTGCAGACTTTCCTGATGAGTTTATATTTACAATTGACACAAACATAACATGGAAACTGTACTTTGATGGCTCACATACAAATCATGGCTTAGGAGTTGGTATACTGTTTATCACACCACAGGGTGATTCCATCCCTAAGTCATTGAGGATTGCATTTTCATGTACTAACAACATAGCAGAGTATGAAGCTCCTTCAACCCTTCATCGTATAATGAAATATGTCCATAACAATAACATTTATCAAGTTGAAGCAGATCCTGAGCCTAAAAATTTCTTGCACCTTGAAAAAGGAGCTACAAGTCCTCTGAAAACATTGATTCCAACATCCAATATAGACCCTCTTGAAATTGAACAAAACAATGAGGAATCAGTGTCTAAATTATTTGGTGACGATTGGGGATCCTTAGAATTCACACCATCATTTATGGGGGAATACATAATCACACAAAAGAAAGATGAGAAACAAGACCAACCAACCATCATGTCAACACAAAATTTGGAAGACCTTTCGAAAGCATCTGCCTCCACTACTTTAGATAAAGAAGAAAACTACACAATCACCTTTGACGGCGCTTATGATCAACCACCACCCAATCAAAAATAAATGAAGAAGCTTTTTGGAAAAGGTTATCAACTCATGGAACAACAAGGATATGGTGGAAAAGGATTTTGTGCTCGAGAAAAAGGTATTTGCAACCACATAGAGCTTAACACACAACAAACGACTCATGGTCTTGGTTATTGTCTTTTGTTTGAGATCGCCAAACCTTCACTCACCATCAAAAATCTCACAAAAAATACTCCTAAATCAACCTTAACTATCGTCCATCCTGAACTCATCAACAATAGTGGTCATGGAAATCATCCTTTACAAAATATGACGAAAACAACTACACCTCCGCTTAATGCCCATGTCATCTCACAAAATGCTCATGATTTGAATTCGTTAGATGTTATACACTCCCATAATGGGAAGAATAAAATCTTACAATCTAGCGAAACTTGTGTAAGTATGACATCCAATACTAAGCAAGATGTATCTATGAAACAAATCACAAGACCACCTTCTCCTCTTGATCAAGATGGTATCTTGTTGAGACTCCTCCAAGATCACTTGATCACTCTTCCTCCTAGAACTCAAAAGAAATGCTCTTACAAGACTTCATTTTTTGCCTATCATAGAGTTCATGGACACTCCACTAATGAATGCAAGGCTTTGAGTTGTAAAATCCAACATTTTCAAGAGTTTGGTTTCCTTCCTTCTGTGGGGGCACCTAATTCCTCTACTTGATACTGATTTTCACTCTCACCTACATTTCATCAATTGTTTCGACTCACCCTTTTCCTACACTAAGTGGGGACAAGGGGTTATGTATCCTTTTCCTCATATGTCACTTATGGTTGCCTCCTTGGGCTAGTCGTTAACCTTTCATGAATACATAAGAGAAAACTTGGTATGTGGACGACATGCCTTAAGTTGGCTCACATATGACATACTACCCTTTTCATGATGTAAAATCTCGAAAACATCTGACTTCACATAGTGATTTTTGAGTAAGCTCTCATGTCCTCTTCTTCTACTTTAAAGCAATTGCTCACAATATCAGTGTTTGCAACTACTTTAAAGTGGGGGCATACATCACTACTTACATTTCATTGTGTGATTTCTCTCTTCTTGTGATGCATCCTTTTCTTGGTGGAGTCATTGGGCTTGATTCCCTCCAAGAGCGTGATGCTTCTTTTGACTTATCCTCTCTTGGAAACATTAAGCATGATATTCCCTAAGATGAGAACTTGCATGAATTAAGCAAAATCCCTTTGAACAATCCTTACACTATTCTGCATTAACAATGTCTACGAGTGTCAAGCATACGATGTTTTGCTTACCTCAGAGCTCAAAAACCATTTTCCTTTATGGTGCCTTATTAAAGTTATCAAGAGGTATAACTTTGGTATGGTTAAATGGGAAGCCCATTCTGAGGCATGACTTTCCCCATAGCCACCTATGTATTTGAGTACATGCCAACTAGCGTATGTTTCTCACCTTTGAGATTTCTCACCTTGCAGACAATCAAAAGTTTCATGGCCCCCAAAGTGAGTATGTTGTGGACTTCTCACCCCACAGACGACCTAAATTTTTGTGGCCCCAGAGAGTGTACATCTTTTCCACCCCATTTTTCTCTTCTAGTTATTTCCATTGCATGATTTTGTATATTGATGGTTTGACTTAGGATCTTCAATCCTAGGGGCTTGGCCACCTCCTTTTGATCTTAGTCATTCTTTGTCATTTGCATCTATACATATGGATCTCCCTTGAATGTCTACTTTAGTTTGATTTTGAAGCAAGTTCATCCTCCCACTAAAGTGGGGGCTAAATGCACTGTAGAAAAAAGTACCCTTTGCTTGACATGGGAATAATTCATGATAAATTGGACATAATAAGGTCTTAATCCAGTGTTGTGAGGCATTTTATACATCCACACTAGGTCTTGGACCCTTGCAAATTGAATAACATGCTTTTATGGATGTCTTGTAAAGGTGTTGTAAAGTCTTGTAAAGGACTTTCACGATTTTCTAGACTTAATGAACCTATTTCTTCCTAATTCAACATTATAAAATGTGTTTAATAACATTATTACATCAATTTATAAAGTTTTTGAATTAAACTTAATGTTAAACTAGTGTTGTAATGTGTCTTGCACATTCACATTGGTTCTTGTGCCTTCCTAGGCTATGTGGACCACATTTTAGTGTTGCAAAGTGTATTTAATCACACTTTCACATTGAATTCTATGTCCCAAGCCCTAATTGACCTTTACATCATCACTAATATACGGTTCACCCATTAACTGGGATAGGAAAAATTTCTCCATCCATCTTTGCTAACTGGAATGCATTGTGCTCCTTGCATTTTATAATAACAAATGGTCCACTCCACATGATGCAAACTTGGAGTGTTTGTCTAGCCTACTTTTCAATTCATCCCATTTGAGTACAACATCACCCTCTCTGAAGGCTCTGGGTGTTGATTTCTTATCAAATACTCTTTTTGTTTGAAGCTAATGATACTCCAAGGACTTCATTGCTTTATCTCTTATCTCTTCTAGCTCCATGAGCTGAGCATATCTAACTGCCATTGGGTCCTCTTCCTCAAACATCTCTAGCTAATGCATAATATCAAGAGCTAGAAGTTCCACGGATAAAGGAAATCTTTCATCTTTTCCATAAACCAACACATATGGGGAGTTCCCAATGGACCTTTTGGGAGTTATTATATCTACCCATGAGAAAGATTTCAACTTGGTGTGCCAAGTTCTCTGATTATCCTCCATGATTATTTTAGTAATCCTTATCAGGTTCCTGTTTGTTGATTTTGCCAAACCATTACCCTGTGGGTAATAGTTTGATGATGTATTCAAATAAATGTCATTCCTGACAGCCCAATCACTTACTCTTAATCCAACAAATGCCAAATCATTATCTGAAATGATTGATTTAGGTACTTCAAACATGGTTACTATATCATCATAAAAGTTTAAAACAACATTTTCATTGGCTTCTTTCAAAGCCACTGCTTTAGTCCATCTTGTAAAGTAATCGGTTGCTATAAGTACCCACCTATGTCATGCACTAGAAGGCAGCTTGATGGAACCTATGAAATCAATTCCCCATCTCATGAAGGGTTGTTCCACTTGAATTTGCTACAAAGGTAAAGCTAGAAGACTCTCTTTTCCTGCAAAAATGGCACATTTTATACATTTTCTTGCCCAAGCATGGGCATCCTTGAACAAGCTTGGCCAATAATAGCTAGCTCTCATATTCTTCCATGCAGTAGTTCTTGGGTCAAATTCACCCCCAACATTTCCATCATGGAACTCATGAGGTACTTTATCTACCTGATCATGATCAATACATCTTAATAGCACACTATTAAAGTCTTTTCTAAAAAGAACATTATCAATCAGCACATAGGGAATAGACTACAATCTAAAATATCTTCTCTTATTCTTATCTAAACCTAGTGGAGACTCACCAGTTTGCAAGAAATGAGTCATATCATGTACCCAACTTGCACCCAATGCAGGTGCAACATCCTAAGGCTCATCACTAGTGACCAAAATATTCTATGTTTTTGTCTTTTCCTCACTTTCAAACCCTGTAGCTAGTTGTTCACATAGCCCCTTACCCCTTACAAGTTTGGTTATCTTTATGTTTGCATCATACTCCATTACCTTTGTAACCCACCCAACCCTCTTTTCATTCAGGTCCCTGCTTAACAAAAACTCCTTCACACTAGGGTGAGCAACCATTAGATGTATCTTGTTATTAGAAATCAGAGGCTTAAATTTTTTTAGACTTCTAATAACAGAAAGTACATGCTTCTCCACAAAGGTATACCTTTGTTCATAATCCTCTAAACCTTGACTGAAAAAGGAAATGAATTGTTCTAAACCATCATCATTTTGATGTACCAATGTATTGCAAAAATGAAATCTATGCTACAAAAAGCATACAAAATAAAGTCCTTTAAAATTTTTGGATTTACTAGAGTAGGAGTTGTTGATAAGGCCTCCTTAATGGCTTCAAAATTGTGATTTCCCTCTCTAGTCTAGTTGAAACTTGCATTTTTCTTCAACATGGCAGTTAGTGGCCTCAAAAGATTTGCAACATCTAGAATAAACCTTCTTAAAAAAATTATTCTACCAAGAAATATTTGCATACCCTTTTTGCAATTGGGTAAGGGAATCTCTAAGATGGATTTCACTCTTTTAAGATCAATGGTGATCCCTTGTTTTGACACTATGTGCCCTAAAATCTTGCCTTCATGAATAGAAAAAAAGAACTTTTTGAGATTAAGGGATATACCAAACTCCCTACACCTTTCAAACACTTGTCTTAGATGGGAAAAATGCTCATCTGCATTTTTTGAAAAAACTGTTATATGTCATCGAGATATATAAGCATCAATTTATGAATCAACCCCTAAAATGCCATGTTCATGGCCCTCTGAAAGGTGGCACCAGCATTAGATAAACCAAATGGAATTATTTTATAGGCCATAGTGCCCCACTTTGTGGTAAAAGTAGTCTTGTATTGGTCCTCTTCTTTGACCAATACTTGGTTATAACTAGAATAACCATCAAGTAAGGAAAATCTCTCTGAACCAACTACCTAGAGGATCTGCTCCATAGAGGGCAATGGATAATGATCTTTGAATGAGGCTCTATTAAGGTCTCTAAAGTCTACACAGAGCCTAATTTCTCCATTTTTCTTTCTAATTGGTACAAGGTTAGAGACCCATGAGGTATGCTTGATTGGGAAAATAATGTCTCCCTCAATCAACTTGGTCAATTCCTTTATCATAAGGGGCTCAAGTTTTAGATTTAAAGGCCTTTGTTTCTGCCTAACAGGCTTTGAATTTGGCTCTAATTATATGGTATGTTGGGTAATATGGGGATCAAATCCCTTTAAATATGAGTATTCCTATGCAAAAACATCTTGAAATTCTTGAAAAAGAGCAACAAAAGCTTGCATATCTGCTTGTGAACAAATTTTCCCAATTTTAAGAAGCGTACCTTTAAATATCTCAAGCTCTTCATAATGTTCCTCCTTGAATTGCATTCTATTTTTTCTCTTTTTGAGCTGATCATTAATGTTGAAGATGGATTCTAAAGTAACCAGACCCTTGGGCAGCTTGTTAGTTCTCAACTGAATGATTTGATCATCATATTATTGCTTAAGTTTCTCCTAGTTTTCCACTAAAAACTCATCTTCTTGAAGTAGAAATCTCAACACCTACTTATCACTCTCAAATACTTTCCAATGAATGTTATTATCAGGAATAGAAGGCCTTACAACAACCTTAGCATATTGCTGCACTTTTCCTTTTTTAATATCATTAGGTATATCAAACTGAGCACCTATTGCAGCTAATCTATTTATGTTCTTATTTTGATTCCTAGGAATTGAAATTAGAATAAAAGTATCGAATTCTTCTATCATATCCCACACCCTATGCTTATAAGACTTAAGCACATCATTTTAGTCACATTCAAGCCTCTTACCTAATTAACTATCAATTCACTGTCTCCAAATACCTGAAGGCAACTTATCTTTCTTTTCCTTGCCCATTCCAAGCCTTGAATCAGACCTTCATATTGAGTAGTATTGTTAGAACAAGAGAAAGAAAATCTAAAAGAAAAATATTACTTGTCACCTTGTGGAGACACAAGCATCGCACCCCCACCAACTCCATTCATGCTTCTAGAGTCATCAAAGAACATCTTCAACACTTCTTCTTGTTATCCTAGTTGTTTTGCCTTCTTTTTGAGTTTTGGCATCACTATTTCAAGTTTATGTAACACATATACTCCCAAACCAGCCTCTTTAATATTATCATTTGGATTATCTTCAACATTTTATGTTTCCCACTCATTTAAGAGTATATTTGGTACACTTTTAGCTTGCAATTCTTGAGTAGCAGCAAGCTCACTATCCTCAAGAACAACACAGTTTGCATTAGCAACACTTGGTATATAAGTTTCAATGTGGTCTTTGGCAAGTGACTCATATTTTAGAGTCATTTTCGTCCCATATCTAGTCCTAAACAACATGTGGGACCAATCTGAGGACAAATAACCCCTATCTTGGCAATAAAATCTCTTGACAAGCATAATGCAAAATAAGTTGGCAAGTCAATGACAAATGTCTTAGGGAATGGAAAATTTTGGACAAGCATGAAGTGTAAGGCTTAAATCCTTAATGACACCTATGGTATTAACAGATGACCCATCTAATTAGACTGCTCCTTTCTCAAGGAGTTGATATTTAAATTCCAACTTGTTAGCAATCTATTTGGGCATAACAAAATTGCTTGCCCCACTATCGACCATGCAATTATGGACCAGCTTATCCCTTACTATCAAAGACACGTAAAATGGAGGAGACTTGACATCTTTACCTTAATGTTTTTTTTTCCTAAGGTGAATTTGTGAAAACAACTTTAACCTGACCTATTGGTGTATCATTTGAAACATTCACATCAGATAAAGCAAACTGCAATAAGTCTTTTTGGCCGGGGATGGATAAAGAATCCCACATAAACATTGATACATTCATTTTCTTCATAATTTCAATAATATTGTAAGGTGTAGCAGTATTTACCTTATGTTGAGTCCTCACAACAGAAAGATCAGCTTGCAAATGAGTTGATCGAAGGTGACTCCCAGTCTGTTCTTTGGCAGTAGCTTGTGAATTTTTGTAATATGTGTGGCACTTGATATGTAGATGGACCAGCAGCTTCTTTACCCTTGTTTGCTAACTATTCAATCTCAAAAGCCCTCTTTTTGGCTCTTGTATTAGCTTCAACTGGAGAATCATCTCCATTCAAACCACAAAATTCCTCTCCTTGCCAATTCAGGAGAGTTGTATCATTTGGAATATGATTCTATTGTTGTGGTGTTTCCTCATTGGGTATGCTTTGCATGCTTAAGACATTTTGTACCATCAATGATTGATTAATGACCCCATTCGAACACGTAGCTTGATTATGGGGCTGATTGTACAGAAAGCACCATTCATAGTCTGGTACAAGGGTATTTTATAGAGGAACAAGATCCCTAGCTGCACTAACTGGAGTTGGATTATATGGCTAAAAAGGCCTTGGATTCACATTTTGTCTTGATCCTTGTTGATTTCCTTAAAATGGTTGTCTATTAGCTTGATAAGTCTAATTTTTCCCTTGGTTTTGAGGTTGATAGGGCTTAAAACCCTAAAACTATTGCTTCTTAATGCTAACTAGCGCATTACCAAAAGTCTTATGCAGTTTTTCAATCTTTTGATGACTGTTTTTAATCTCGTAAATCTCCTAAGATGGACCTGGGATAGTCGTTTCCTGGCTAACAGTAGCTGGTAATGCTAGAACAGCAGGTAAAGGAGCAAAGGGTGTTATTTGAAGAGGCATTGAAGACTAGATTTCTAGGAAAATTGGCATTGGGGGTCTAGGTGCTATCTTACCAGCTTGAATTAGACTATTTTCTACTCTAATTGTTATTTTATAAGCATCTGGTAAAGAGACAACCCCCATAGATTGTATCATGACATAAATGTCACTATTAAGAGCCCTCAAATAATACAAAAATACATATTCTAGGGAAGGTCTTACCGTGTCAAGAATTTTGTACCATGTCTTTTGAAAATGATAGTTGAAATCCATCATCTACTCCTAGGGAGCTCTCTTGATTGTTGCCAGTTGTTCAACTAGTGACAGGTGATCAGACTTATCTTGAAACTGTTTGTGCAACTTGTCTCCCAATTTGTCCCATGTTGCAATAGAACTGACCGCCAATCCTCTGAACCATTGTAGAGCCTTTCCTTTAAATGAAGCAACAAGTAGTATTACTACAACATTTTCTTAAGTAATGTGGTGGACTCCACATAATGAAGCTACATCTCTAATGTGTTCAATGGGAGTAGTTTGACTCTCCCCTATGAAAAGAGGTAAACTTTTCAAAGTAGCCATAGGTATATCATCATGTTGTGCAAGATTCAAAGGGCTACCTCTATTAAATGGAACAAAAGGTTCATTCCTAGCCATTTGAGCAGCTTGAGGTGGATTAACTTGAACTGGAATAACAGGTACAAAAATTGAAGATATAGCAAGACTTGTCGCTGCTAGTTTAAAACTAGGCAGTGTTGACTAAACTCTTTTTGTTGAACTAGGCGTTTGTTTTACAGTTAGATTCCACTCCTCCTTGGTGGTGACAATTGTAAGTACTCAAAAGGAGCAACACTACTTATTTGTACTCTTTTCATGTGATGTTTTGCACTAGATTTTGCTAACTACTAGACTCAGAGTCCCCAGATATGCAAACTTAACCTCTTAAAGGCCAGAAAAATGTTGGTTGCATATCAAAACCAGCAATTAAAAAATATTGCTAAACTATTCTGATTCGAACAGTCCCACCCAGGGAAAACTTTAGTGGTGAATCTTCACCAATTGGAAAATAATTGAAATTGAGACATCTAGAAATGGCAAATAGTACAAGCTAAAAAAGATGTTGAATTGCCAAGTTTTTACAAAAAAGATAATTTCATCTCAATTAATTTGTCTATGCATTATTTTTTAAACAATGCGTCATTGGAACTAATTCGCTAGTAGTTTATACTGTAATTACAAATATTAATTATATTTTCTAGTAATATTTATTCCTACCATTAATTTTGGTGCAATATCGCCACTAATAATAAATTACCATTTCATTTTAGGGATATTTTAGCCTTGAATAGGGCTTTTATTTATTGTCATCGATTAGTTTTTTAATCAGATGGTTGTAGGTTGATTTCGTGACTTATATGCACGTGCATTTTAAAAGGCTTGTAAAGGTCCAAAAATTTTTTTTGGGCCATAGGATTAGATTTAATCATGTGGCCCAAAACAAATTTTGGGCCTCAACAAGCCTTTTAAAAGGCACGTGCATATAGGTCACGGAATCAACCTACAACCATTCGATTAGAAAGCTAATCGATGGTAACAATTTCACTTTTCATATATAGTCTTTTTTTTAAGTGAGAATTTTAAAAAATGCTTAATTTGTGTGTGCTCTAATGCATTTTTTATAGAGAATTTATGCTTGGTGGCGAGGGGCTCTACCCCTCGACCCTGCATGTATCATGATAGGAGCGTGTCGGGCTCACTATCCCTGGACCCCACGAGGGGGCATTGCCTCCTCAACCCTCACAAGGGGGCTCTGTCCCCTTGACCCCTGCAAGAGGTGTTGTCCCTTGACCTTGCCAGTGGCTGCCGCCCCCAGGCCCCTATTTTAATATTACAAAAAACAAAAAAAATATGGGGGAACTGCCATGACCAACTATGCAAATTTTTAAAGGAGAGATTCACAATTGTAATTAAACTTTTTACTGATTATTCACTAGATTCGCCACTGTGATTATTATTTTTTCCAATTATTCATTAAGATTTTCCAAGATTTTACAAATTTTTAAATAATGTGCATAGATTTGATAGGAAAATTAATAATTTTTTTCAAATTAAAGGAAATATTTTCTAGGATTTTACACCTTCGCCGAGTGGGAGGGGTTTCTTAAAGTTATCCCTAGTCCCACCGGGTGTGCCAAAACTATTATCTCCTGAATTTACACCATGTGAATCTAAAATTCAACAATCAAGTGAAAACATGGGAATGATCCCAAGGTGTGGGTACCTCAAACGAGACCAAACCTCCGAAGAAGGCCAACTTCCTAAGTTTTTATCACCTAAATTACTTTTCTATTCTACTTATTAACAAGGAGAAGGGAAGAGAAATATGCATAACTGAGAAACTAAAAATGAACAAAAAGACTAAAGAGGTGATACACCAAACCGGGCTTGGACATAAACTCAGATTATCAATACTTGCTTAAAATAGTAGAAAATAAACTTGCACAACTTATTCTTGTATGTCTTTGCATAAGTATTTCATAATGAGGTCCTGATGCTCAGACTTCTAGAAGGAAGGTGACTTCACAGCTATAAGCCATTCACTAAAACTTGACATAGATTATGACCTGCATAAACAAACTCTTGCATAAAGGTGTTGAACATGAGGAAAAGCTATAGGGAAATTAAAATATCTCACAAATAACCTGATCAAATCATTTGAATGCACACAATGAAGCAAGGAAAGAGAAGACAAAACTCCAAAATCATTGATATTCAGGGTCTTCTCTGTTATTCATTTCCAAAATGTGAGTTACCTGGAAATATGTCAAAATATGACAAAGGGATGAAAAGTTACTAAGTCTAAAAGTTGCATAAAGAATAAATGCCTACAAATGAGTCAAATGAATGACTATATCATCAACAACCAAGCAATTGCACCAAAATAGGAACCAAAAACTACCTTGGGTCGGATGCCCCCAAAAAGCCTAAAATCTAGCAACTAGATTCCCTCCAAAAGAACTCCCATGTGTGAAAAAGACTAAGTTTGACCATACCAAGAATCTAGGCATGCAAAACCACCCCTATATTCTCTCATAACCTCCAAAAATGTGAATAAAATCCCCTACATGCTCTCCATATGTTTGCAAACTTCCTCTAACTCCCTCTAGATTCTTGCAAAAACATTATTACATTTATATTCATATCTCCCTTTTTCATGCATTGAAAGCTCAATGCACTTCATTTTGCATTAAAAATAACATTTAAACTTAAGTGATTTATAAATTATCACTTAAGTAAATGCTTTACATTTTTCAAAAAGAACACAAAATTTAGAAAAAACATGACTCAGCCATAAGGGAGATTACAATGTAAAGAAGCTAAGTCTTCAAGAGTCTGATGCATAGCATATACATGGTAATATAACACAAGGCATAAGGATTAAAAATCTTAGCCCTCGAGGATATTAATTTACATTTTATTTTTCAAAACTATGACAAAAAATGCCACTTTGGCATATGTTGGCTTAGGGTTACGAAAACAAAAACAAGGCAAAACAACACAAGGCATTTCATTTACATTTGAAACTTCTTGAAGAAGCCACCACCAACATAGTAGGGTTTTTGTAGAGTTTCATGGAAAAATTTGCAAGATACAGAGGCTTTTAGCTATTGCTTGACAAGACTCAGCTCTTTGATGCTCAGGTAAGCCTTCTGGAAACATTATTTAGTCCTTTTTCCTCTTTTTCTAAAAGTAAAAATGCTTGAAATCGAGCCATTCATGTAGAAAAATAAATATATTTCAGTTTTCCTACTTTTCTTCCCATTGGCTTCACATTTCTTTGTAGATAATGGAGTAATTTTCTTTTTGAAGAAATATGCATGTAGCTTTGTCATGGTCGCAGTTGTATCTTGTTTCAACTCTTTCTGAAAGTTTGTTCATGTCACAGAGGCTCGAAAACCTCTTTTTTTTCCTTATGTATTTGTGATTTTATATATGTGAAGAAAAAAATGTGTTCTCACCTATAGACTTCAGTCTCTTGCTTCTTTTCAATGGTCGTGGCCATATATGTTACACAGGTGCTAAAAATGCTATTGGGTAGCCAAAAACCCAAAACTTTTCTTATTAAAAAAATTTGCATACATTTTGTTCCGTGAAAAACGGCCATGGCTCAGCCCCTACTCATATTTTGGGTTTTCTTGTATGCATTCCATGCATTTATCTTCTTTCACTTGGCATTTTCTACTTCTATAGATGGTAAAGAAGAACCCCATACACGTTATGGTTGTGGTCTCTCTCATTCTATAGATATTTCTTGTTTCTAGGTTAAGAAAACCTATGTTCCATTTCATTAAAAAGAAAAACTTCTCCACCTTTTGACTTCAAACCCCATTCTACAACACACTACCTGAAAACCCTTTGTTTCTTGATATTGTTTGTCTCTTATGATATCTTTGTGATCTCCATGATGTTTGTAGCCATGGCTCTACCTCCAGAAACTTGTACATTGTATGATATATACTTAGTGCTTATTACCATGCCATATAACCACTATGATATGTTGATAGGAGAAAAGTGAGATCAAAAAGTAGTCTCCTATCCATTATTTCTTTGATTGGGACTGTCATGCCCATCTATGCAGTGTCCTTCATGTGACTATGTATAGGATATCCCTCATTGAGACTTGAATATGCTACACCATAATGCACTAATAGGCTTCCATGAACCTTTCTTGCAATGGATAACCCTTGGCATTGCTTCAGAGGTAAGACTTATTGCTTACAACCTATATGATTGCCTATTGCATAAGGTGTCTCCATCCTATGACTCATTGCTCCTACTTATTGTGAACTCTGCTTTTCAATTACCAATGAATGGCCAATATGATTTGAACAAAGAATATACTTTGTGCTTGATTTATACTTTCTATCATTGAATTTCAAATACATTTCTTTGTTTCAATGTATCAAAACAACAGTGGTGTAATATGCTTTTGATACTTAAAATGCAAATGTCTTAATGATGAGACCCTAAGTCTTCAATGTCTCAGTTCAGTTGACTCAAGAATTTGAGGACAGTTACTTAATGCTTATGTAAAAGCCATTTCATGATGTTTTGATCACTATTCTTCAAAAGCAATACTTCTGATGCATTGTTTTTTCTAACTGAAATATTGTTGTTTGGAACATGCTGGCATAATGGCTTTTGAACATATACTTCATTTCACTTGTCATTGATAACTGCTCCCTCTAGATAATATATACAAAACTTTGATAACAGTTGATGAATCTTGCTACCACATAATATGATGACTATCATAAACACATATATCACACTGTGCTTTGCAATCTTTTTTAATACCATGATATTGTATGCATCCTTAATAATTTTTTTGAACAAGTATATGTCACTTATGATAGTGACAAACATATCACTATCGCAAATGATGTGTGCTTGCTTGAGTAAACCATAAGGAGATAAAATACCTTTCTATACCCCTTTAAAGCACAATAAGGCAACATGTTGGGCTCAACCCTTGTGGGAGCCACATTTTATCCTACATGCTTTAATTAGATGAATCAAAATAGAAACAAGGATTTCACCTTTACCTACACAAGAAGCAAACATGTTAGATAAAAACTGAGCATATGATGGATGTTTATGTTAATCCCTTTGTTTTCCTGGACATCTCTAGTATGCAAGTTGTTTTAATGCAGATGAAGGTTAAGCTATATGTTTTCATATGTTTGCAGATATATAGATTGGTGATCTTTCATTGCTCTAACCAAACCTCATCTCACTCATGCAAGAAACCTAGGAGCAACAAGGAGCAACAATTGGAGGTTGAACAAACGTGAAGGATTGAAGCTGATGTAGAACAAACAACTGGGATTTTCCATTCAAGCAATGACGGATCCCCTATCTTTATATGTGCATTTCTTTTATCTGTAAATGTATAGTTTTTCTTTTATTTGCATTAAAACAATCAGTCTCACGGCTTGTGTGAGACATTATCCATTTACATTATCAATGAAGATTACAATTTTGAAAATGTTGTGCATTTTCTCTTATGTTATATGCATATGCATAATACAATGTAGCAATGAAATCTTCTAATTTTCCTTTTATGCACATGAATGTGACATAGCAGAAATAAAATGTACCTTCTTTTCAATTATAAAACATAACAACTCTACCTGTTTGAGCTAGTAGCTAAAATAGGTAACATGAATAACATGCAATGTCACAAACTCACCAAACCCTTGATGTAGAAATCTGAGGATATGCAACAAGATGCTCCAATGGATGCTTGAAAGTGCTTAGAGTGCTTGAGAATGATTAAGTAAATGGATGAATTGCTTGAGTGAATGAATTGGGGATTAGAAGATGCAAAGTGAGGAGAAATACCTTTATTTATATTTGATTTTCCAATATTTCCTAAAAATAACACATCACAGGCCGACCTCAAGGTTAAGAGAATAAAATCTCGCCAGAAAATTAAAATTATTTTGATTTTTGTGCCCAATGGGACTAAGTCGCCCCAAGTGGCGACTTGGTCCCAACAGGGCAATTTTACTGGATGTCGGGGATTGAAGTGTATTTAATGATTTTTAATGGGAATATTCTAAAAAATACACTTAAGTATGGCTATAAAGTGCATTAAGGGGTCATTTAAACATAAGAAAGGGGTGAATTAGTGATGACAAGTCTAGAAAAGCATGAGAGTTTGTTACAACTCTTTACAACACTTTGAAATAAGACTTGGTAAGTTATAAAAAGGGGTTATTTAAGTAAATTATAATAAAAGGGTCCTAGAAAAGTGTGAAAGTGGGTTACAAAACTTCACAACACTTTTACAAGACATCCTAGAATTCTTAATGATTCTCAAGGGTCCAAGACCTAATGTGAATGTGTTAACCACATTACAACATTAAATCTAGGAAAAATCAAGCCAAAGTCCAGGAGAGAGACTCAAGTGAGCATAAAAAAAGTCCAACTATACATTTTTATGAAAGGTCAATTATTGGATAAGTGTGTGGTGTGCAGAGTGGTGTGAAATGATGTAAGTGTGATCAAGTGTTGTGATGTGAGTACGATCATGAACACCTATGACTATCACAAGCAGTGAGTAGAAGGTGTCTATATTTCAATGTGCTTCAAGTTTCTAGAGGCAGTGAGACGAAGGTTGTGAATGGTGTAGAGTTGTTGTGGTGGATTCTCCTATTTCTCTAAGGTAGTGAACCTCCTTGTAATAGCTCTTTTGTATTCTCTTTCTATTCAGGCAGTGAGTCCTTAGAAGTGAGCCTTTCTTTCTTTTGGATAGTGAGCCCTTCTGATAGTGAGCCTTTTGTATTTGATATTGATATTCATATATATGTAAGTTAATCCTCACCATGGTTTTTCCCTAATTAGGTTTTTCAATGTAAAATCTAGTGTTCTATTGTGTATGGTTGTGTTAAGAGTAAAAAATAGGGTCCACCAAATGAATCAACAAAGTGATGGACCACTAATTTTTCTAAGACCCTAAACACCTCAAATTATGTAGAATAAGATGCAAATAATAATCAGAAATGCAACCTAACTATTATAGCAACTGTGGGGGATGATTTTAGAGCATAAAAAGTTGTGTACCTAGCTAGAAAGTTGTTTTTGAGCATGGAGGACTCATTCACCTTCAATGGCGAATGTAGAAGTTGAGAAATCCAACTTCATAGTCCCCAAGAATCACTTGCATGCAATCACCTATCATGTACAACAGAGATCTAGAACAAAAGAGAAGATGTTATGTAAACCTCAAAGCAAATATGTGCAAGAAAAAACCAAAATATGATTATTGAATGTAATTGTTTTACAAATAATACAAAAGCCTTCAAAAAGGCAATCATGCAAAAAATAAATACATGCACAACCTTGATCTTATCTTGAGCAAAAAGATAGCTCAACAAGATAAGCATAACAATAATTAACCTAGGAATTAAAATATTATTTAAGTAAACTTATGCAAGTGTAATTAAATATTAATTACACTAACACCCCCCCATAAGTGCAACTTAGGGAGACTAAAAAAAATATGCACCTAAATGCTAGGATGAATGCAAGAAAGCATGAATGAGTCCTGACAACAAAGCCTAATCAGGTACCCATTTACAAATGCAATGCAAACTAAATCAAACGGGATAAAGGAGAAAACCACGTGGGAACAAAACTCCTCCCCAAAATAGAATGCAAAAAACAACTAAGTGATGAAAGATGGAGGACTCCATAAGACCCCCCAAGGACACCATCCATCACAAAGATACATAAATGAACCCCCCTAGAAGAGAGGAAGAAAGAGGCCACATAGCCCCCTAGAATGAAGTAGCTCCAATAAGACTGAAGAAACCGCATCTCCTGAAAGAAGTGAGAGGGAAGAGGCCGAATGAATGCAATCTCTGAAGGCCAAGTAGGTGTAGCCCAAGATGTCTCCACAAAAGCAGGTGTGACCTCAAAAAATGAAGAATTCAAAGAAGATGAAGAATCAAGAGTAGCCTCTAGAGATGGATGATCAACAAGGTCCTACTACACTGAAACAGAAGAAACCACATCTGTAGCCATAGAAGTATCAACAACTGCAATAGGAGGTGAAACAAAAGGCTCAAGAACAAGATCCGAAGTGAGAACACCAATGTTCAAGAAGCCAAATGTCTCCTCTGAATGATGATTCACACTAGAAGTGTGAGGAACAGTTGTAGGAACAAAAGCACCATCAATAGCAAAATCGGTAAAGGAATACAACCAATATGAGTGATCCACTATCCCAATAGCAATAATTTCTCTACTCTCCAAGTCTCTGATGATAACTGAATTAGGTGTGAACTCCACAGATCTCCCAGTGCCTCCATGTGTGATCTGATAGATGGAAAGAAGGTTGTTTGTCAAGTGAGGGACACACAAGACATCCTGAAAGGAGTTGTCCCCAAAAATAATAGACCCCTTCCTTGTAACATTCATGTAAGTGTTGTTTCCCATCAAAATGGGAGACATAGTGCAAGGCTCAAAGGAAGTGAACATAGATTGTGAAGATGCCATATGATGAGATGCTCCTGAATCTAGAAGCCATCTCCCTGATCCAACACCTAAAGAAGCACAAAGAGCATGTCCCTTCATATCTGATGAAGCATGTAAACTAGTTGTGCCCCTATCATGCTACTCTAAAGAAGAAGAATGAGAGGAAGGGGATGATGCAGACATCCTAGAAGAAAAATCAATCTGATGTTTTTGAAGAAGATGTTTCAGCTCATCAATGTCCTTGTAACAATTATGTTTTGCATGTCCTTCCCTCTTGCAATATGCACATGGACCTTTCTCCTTCTGAGATGATTTCCCCTTATAAGAGGAGGATGAATCTGAGGACTCCTTTTGCTGCTCATGAGGTTTGGAATCCTTTTGTTTTTGTTTCTTTCCTTTTCTTGTAGAATCCTTTTGATCTCTGGGCTCTTGAGATACAATGAGTGCATGTGATGAAGAAGGTTTCACCGTGCCCGTGCTAGCTAACTTAGCTTCCTCTCAAGTGAAAGATGAAGAGAATTCATCAAGAGATCATGGCATAGTGAATCTCATACCAAGTGCATCCCTAGTGGCATAAAAGGTAGATACAAAAACTAAATAATCTAGTCCAAGCTTAGAAAGAATGGACAATATCAACTGAAAGTCTTCTTTTTGAACACCACACTATGACAACTATAATCTAAGAGACTTAATTTTGGTGAAAAACTCTTGGATGCTATCAAAATCCCTAGGATTTAAGCCAATAAGCTCATTCTCTAACTGAAATCCTCTCATAGTATCCCGCTTCCCAAACAAAGACTCTAAAGTAGTCCAAATCTCATGGGGTGTAGTGCAAGACTCAATATAAAAAAGAAAGTTAGATGAAAGAGACAGACATAAAGTACCATAAGCTTCATCACATCTATTAAACCACTTTCTCTTTTCAGTAGCACCTGTAGGTTCAATTTTTGTACCCATGGTTACCCTGTACAACCCTTTGTGTTTCAAATGAATCTCTATTTGTTTTTTCCAACCAAAATAGTTGAATGGAGTAAGGGGTGCAATATTATGTGTATCCATGATAGAAAACAGTAGTATATACTCTCAAATAAAAAAACAATGCTCGCTGATCTAAAAAAAATAGCCTAATTGCACGCTTCCCAAGAAAATAACTAAAAAGGTAAAGGCTGAGATCAAACAAGAATATCAGATACTTGGTACAAAAATATAAAAAACAAGTCTAATATTTGTGTAGAGCACTGAACTAGCTTTCCAACACCTATTTGTTTTCGCAAAACGGAGTCAAGATGCAAAAGTTACGCCTCCCAGAGTGAAAACAACAACTTCTGGCTTTGATAGATGAAAAAGACATCAAACCTGAAAAATCAAAAAATCAAACCTCCACCATTGCGAAGTTCGTTGAACCGGATTTCCGATGATATCTCGTTTGTAAAAAAATGATGTCATATGCCCAAGTTATGCCAAAAGGAAGAAAAGCCCTATAAAAGGGCACTTCCAGCACTAAATAGGGGCAAAAGTTAAGCTTGTTCGGCGTAGCTCCTAGTTTTGCATGTGACCGTGCACTTAGGGGATTTTTTAAAAAAACTGGCGAGGGCTAGAGGTGGGGCTCCTGGTCGCTGATGTGACCGTCGACTAGGGGTTGATTGCCCGACGAGTTTGGGCATTGGCTCCCAGACCCAGATGTGACCGGCTGAGTCGGTTCGGGGGTTGAACAAGCGGCGGAGCAATGTTCTGGCAGAGTATAAGCAGCGCAGTGGAGGCTGGTGGCCCGCAGGTGGCTTCCAGGCTGAGAACCAGTGGGCGCTTGGCGGCGCAAGAGCGACGCTCACCTTTTATATGGTGGGTGCTGATTTTAAAAAAAAAAATTGAAAAAATCTACCTATAAGCGGTAGAATGGGGAAAACAAGTTAAACAATACATCTACGCTTCTAAATAGGACATTGCATCTAAGATTAAGAAATTTAAACTAATTTAAACTACAAATCTATAGAAATTTATCCTATTGCTCTCTAACTCTAAAGATTGCTCTAATCTACTTAGCTCTCAGATTTGTAAGCTAATTAAACTATTGAAATGACACTTAGAGAATGAGAAATGAACTAATTCTATTCCTATGTGATTAAATATGCAAATCCATTGTAATGGAAACCATGACTGCAAATGCTGGATGCTTGATTGCTACTTGATGGAGATGGATGGATGCTTGAATGCTTGATTGTTTGGATGCTTGAATGCTTTGGAAACCTGCAAAGTAAGATTGCTTAAGTTGGGATCCTTTTCCTATAGCCAAAGAGCTGTATTTATAGCTTTCATGGCAGCACATTTGCACAGGGATACGGGATAAGGGGCTGTGATTCAATCTGGAGAATTGAATGGCCTGGGATGAGAAGATGGAGCTGATCATGAAGGATTGTTCCTCCCCATGAAAACACCAGGCAAGAAGAGAGGGAGGATTGATAGAAGAAAATTGGGAGGACTTCTTGCAAGTTTGTCCCCGAAGCTCTTCCCGTGAATGGAAGTTGCATTAATTAGATTTTTAAAAATCTAATTTTATTGGTGAGTGAATAGTGTAAATGATTTATGCATAAATTAAATATTTTTAGTTTATTTAATTTTAGCAAAAGAGAAATAAATAATTTAATAAATCAAACTATAGGATTTGTTTATTAAATTAAAATATTTGGAAAGTGATAATTAAATAAAAGATTTTTAGAATATCTTTATTTAGTTAAGAAGAAATGTGATGAGGTAATTAAATAACACAAATTATTGAAGTTGTGTATTTAATTTAAGATGGAATTAATAGATAAAGTATAGAAGAAATATTAATGATAATAATTAAATTAAATAAAGTATTTAATTTTGTTTATTTAATTAAGAGAAAATAATATGATAAAAATGACAATTAATTAAATAAAACAAAATATTTAATTTTGTTTATTTAATTAGGAGAGAAATAGAAGAATTAATAATGAACTTAATATAAATAAATATTTCTATTTACTTACTAAGTGGATGAATTTAAGATTAATTAATCAAATAAGTCATACTTAATTAATTAGATTCTCCAGACCATTTTTAGGTGTCTACATTTTGCCCCTCTTTGAAGTCATGTGTTTATGCATTGCTTCAAAGAATGATTTTGCCTCAGCTGCCAGTGTTGACAAAAGGTTTTAAAATATGCCCCTGATTTGCCCCAGATGTTGAATTTTGAAATGATAGCGATATATGCCCCCTCGGGAGATAAATTGATGAATTTTGGATTTTTACGATTTTTCAAAAAATTTGAATTTTTATGATGATTTGATGATGAATTGGTGAAGAAACAATTTATCTCCTGACAAAATTGTCCAAAATGCCCCTGTGATAGATAAGAATTAATTCTTCAGAAAAAAATAAATAAAAATCCACCAAAAATAGCCTATAAATACTCAAAAGGTCATTCTCAAAAGTCATTTGTGCATTTGACTTTGACAATCTTGTGATAGAGACCCTCAGAGTGCTAGAGCTACAAGATGCCAATCCCATACCACACCCACCGACTCGAACGTGTGCGTCGTCACCAGCGTCCGGCCGACTATGGACCTCCGGTATGTACCTCAAATCCTCCTCGTAATTTGTGCCCATTCTTTTTGTCTTTTTCCCCTTGTTTTTAATGTTTTAGCGCATGGTGGACGTGGTTTAGCGTGTCCGTGATCTGTTGTAGCACGCCATAGTTTTAGAGCGCCAATGAAATTTTGTAGCGCGTCCGGTCAGTTTTGTAGCGCGTCAGAAATTTTAGCACGCAGGGTCAAATCTGCAGCGCGTCCGGGGGGTTTTATAGCGCGCCAAAAGTTTTAGCACGTCTGGGCAATTTTGTAGCCCGCCCAAAAGTTTGTGTAGCGCGCCAGAAGTTTTAGCGCGTATGGTCAATTTTGTAGCGCTTTAGGTATAGATTGATGAAAAATTGTGTACTTTACTTTTCGTCGATTTGTTTTTGATTCCATCTATTTTAGTTTGATCTTTGACTAAAATATATGGTAAACGATCTCATGATAAGCGAGATCTATTGATTGATAATAATTACCCTCATGATAGGCGAGGAATAATTAAACTTTCTGAAGGATTGAACTCGATTGATAGATGAAGGTTCCTTGATAGATTGATAGTTTGATAGGTAGAGCACAATTTTTTAAAATTTGATGATCTTCTGATGTTTGATATTTTGATTAAAATGTTTTGTTTGTATGATAACAAGAGCATTTAGATGTTATCCAGGTGCGAGATCAATTCCCCTGGCCTTTTGATATGATACCGAGACTTTCACCTGATGAGAGACAGCATATTGTTGCTTGCGGTTTAGCGACATTACTTGACATGCCCCATATTAGACTCAATAGGGGTCTATTGACAGCCTTAGCGGAGCGGTGGCATAGTGACCACAACACCTTCCACTTACCTACTGGCGAGATGACTGTGACGTTGGAGGATGTATGGCGTATTCTTCGCATTCCTTTTGTCGGAGAGATTGTAGTGCATGATTCAGAGGAGGTTGGTGGGGTAGAGGCTATGCGGAGAGTCTTTCAGGATCCCCACGTTGCGGGAGAGTGGATTCCATGGATAGAAATGTATGAGTCATATGCTCCCCTTCCTTCAATTTTGGCCAGCTTTATTGGTGGATTCCTTTGTCCTGATAAGAGGTCAAAGGGTCTATCTCTTGGATGGGGTCAGGTGTTAGAGGGTCTAGTAGCCCATAGGACGAGATATGCTTGGGGCATGTGTATGCTTGCCTAGTTATATCATGATTTACACTGGATTGTGTACCTCGGCGGCAGCAGTTTATCGGCAGGGGCTACACTTCTTCAGGTATGGGCATGGGAGCATATTGTTGTTATGCGTCCTATGCCAGTGTTAGCCAGACCAGCGACGAGGCCTTATGTGTTTCGATATAGAGGCAGACCTACCCAGCATATGATGGGTAAGCTTGATTATTGGAGGCAGATCATTGATGATGTGGAGGCAGTTACCTGGCGTCCCTATTTAGACTGTGATGACTGGGACGATGATGATATTGAGTTGGGGTTCTTGTCCGATTTGATGTATTTGATCGGGAAGAGCCTCAGGATCTTGGAGCGATTCCTCTTTCACCGCGTCTACCGGCAGTATGGCATTGTGCAATGTATGCCACAGGGAGTAGCACATTACGGGCATCGACGGATAGATGTCAATGACTGGGGTCCCAGTTTTCCTTATGGGGCCCTTGTCGAGGGTTACCGTGCTCTATAGCCATCAGCATGGGATGTGCGGCGGGACATTGTTGAGGCACCTATTACTCCTGAGTATGGAGAGTATTTGGCTCTACACCCTCCTCCACGTATTACCATTCCGGATGAGCTAGTACCAGCACCAGCACCAGCAGGGGGAGTACAGGTTGGTCAGAGACGGGGGAGAGATGATAGTGAGAGTAGCAGTGATGAGAGCAGTGAGAGCAACGAGGAGAGCAGTGAGGAGGGCAGTGATCATGATGGCAGAGATGGGGGGAGACCGAGCATGGTAGGTAGCTCAGAGCCTTCTTCCAGTGCGCCTCGTAAGAGGCAGGCTATTGCTTCCTTGTCGACAGATCCATCAGTGGTTGCAGGTCTACAGGTGCAGGTTCAGACCTTACAAGGACAGCTAGCACAGGTGCAGGGTTTACTAGCACAGACACAAGCTCAAATGCAGGCACAACTAGCTACTGCGCAGACACAGATTACCTCTCTGATTGGTGAGAGAGATGGGGCTCTATAGGCAGCAGCGACCGCACAGGCTCAGCTAGCAGGTGTTCAGGCACAGTTGACCACTGCCCGGACATAGATCGCATTCTTGACTGTCGAGTGAGATACTATCAGGCAGGCAGCAGAGACTGCACAGGCTATGGCAGAGAGACTGCAGAGAGTGGCAGATGGGACATCTGTGGCAGATTATATGAGAGAGGCTATGCGAGCAGGTGCCGAGATTGAGTTCTACAGGAGCCGCTATCATGAGTTTTTCCCCCCAGAGCAGAGAGTCAGTTATGCCCAGTCTCGCTCAGAGAGGACTCGTTCGAGGACAATGAGTAGAGGCGTGACACAGCCTCTTCTGAGAGATCCGAGAGATCCGAGAGATCCTAGGACATCTGGTGGTGGTCCTGATACTGGTGCGAGACCTACTCCTTCTGGTGCGAGTACCACTTGATATCAGTTGTGTACCTTTTGAGAGATATATACAGCCCTTTTTGACATGATGTTATTTTCATTCTTTTCAGACTTCATTGTATACTTGACACTTGATGAGATATATATGTGCAGTGGTTCGATTGATCTATGATATGTTTCACATGATTTATATGATGGATGCATTGATTTTATGATGTTTCTAAATGTGATGGATGCATTTTAGGTTTTTATGTTTTATGATGATTTATTTTACTAGCTTGTATGGATGCATTAATGATGATGTGATATGATATTGATGATGTATTTCTTTTCCTAATGAGATGCAATGTATGATAAATAAAATGTGATGTTAATGAGTGATGTATGGATATTGGATATATGACGTATAAAATGAGATCTAAATGAAATGATGCATGTAATGAAATGATAGATGTGAATAAAATGTGAATGAATGATAAATGTAATGAATGATGAGCGGTAAATGTTTTGAGAAATGAATGATAAATGTTAATGAATGATGAGATGAATGATAAATGTTAATGAATGATGAAATGTAAATGAAATGTGAATGAAAGGATATATATAAATGAAATGTGAATGAAATGATATATGTAAATGAAATGTGAATGAAAGGATATATATAAATGAAAATGATATATGTAAATGAAAATGTAATGAAAATGATATATGTAAATGAAAATGTAATGAAAATGATATATGTAAATGAAAATGTAATGAAAAGGATATATGTAAATGAAAATGTAATGAAAAGGATATATATAAATGAAAATGTAATGAAAATGATATATATAAATGAAAATGTAATGAAAATGTATGATGAAAATGTAATGATGAAAATGTAATTGATGTATGATGAAAATGTAATTGATGTATGATGAAAATGAAAATGTAATGAATGATGATTTTGCCACTACATGATAATGACAATGTGATGAGATGTAAATGCATGATGTAACATAGCGTGTATATGATGCCATGAAATGAGATGTTTATTGTGAAATTTAGGATGAGATGAAGAAATGATTCTATATGCATGTCATTATGAAAATCGCATGTGTCAAGTATACTCAATCTGTGATAAGAAAAAGATAACATTATTTGCAAATGAATCCTTGGAATTTGTGCAACCAATACTCTGCAGGTGTATTATTATGAATGCAATTTACCATGCAAACCTATTTTATCAATGCAAACCTAAGTGTCATTTCAATAATCTTTTTGTTCTGCTTTGTATCATCACTGAGCTTTATTTTAAAATGTTGAAAGCAAATACAAGCATCAATGATATGAGATAGACCAATGATGACCTGAGTATTTCTTTCATGATTTTTGATATTGCAAGCGAACATAAGTATCAAGGTATAAGATAGACCAATGATGACCTGAGCATTTCTTGCGTAAACAAACAAGAATTAAACATTTTCTTAAGTGAATCGGAATGTCATCCATGATACTTGGTAGAGCACTTCCCGCGACAATTCACAAAATAATAATGACTAACTCACAAACAGCAAACAAAGAAAAGGTATCATTCTCCTTCCTTGCTTCTCTAGTTCAATACATCATTGAGTAGCTCCAAAGAAATGATAAACAAAATGATAAAATAAAAAGTACAACAATTCAAATTCTACTTAGTGTATTTTCAAATCATTATTCAGATTAGATCATCGATGTTGAAATATGTGTGTTGATGTTTGCATGATATTCCCAGACGTTTGACCAAATGATGTAACTTAAAGGCCTATCCTAGGGGTCTCGGGGACTTATCAAAGATTAGTCTTGCCTACGTTATACACGCAGAGACCACGTAGTTCGACTGACACAGACTCTACTCTTGACTGATATAGACTCTATTTTTGTGTTTTCGATTTTATGAATGTTTTTGGATTTTTGATTTTCTGATGTTTTTGGATTTTTGATTTTCTGATGTTTTTGGATTTTTGATTTTCTGATGTTTTTTGGATTTTGATGGTATTGCCACTTGATGTTGTCATGTTTGACTGCCTTTCCATGTAAGCTGAAAGTCTATTTGTACCAAATAACACTAGGATGTTGCCCCCAAGCCAGGGTAAATCATGGTATCTCTGCTATGATATGGATAGTGATAATGATTATCCCAAATGATAGATGGAAATGATATGAAGGGAAACAATCATAACAACACTGTACCCAATAGATAGAGGAGTTTGGTGAAAATCACAAGTAACGCCTGTTTGCCAGGTTTTCATCACTTGTTTTTATTGTGTCCTCTTTCCTTTTCTTTTGGATTTTTACTTTTATATATTTTTTGTTTTTCTCTCTTTTCTGTCATCATGACGCCTGTTTGCCAGGTTTTCATCAAGACAACTTTATTGACCGTGCACTATATATCCTTAAGTGTAGAATCGCCTGAGATGAATGTTGTTTATGGGCTCCTCCAACATGTCTCCTTCTGGTGTAGATAGCCGGGTATGCTCCTCCCCTCGGACCATATAGACCGAGTGATAACATAAGGTCTTCTATCCAGCTTAGGGTTCAAAATTTCCTCTTTTCTCTGGCTCCGCTGGATTTCTAGGGTTTTCCAGAGGGACCAAAGTCTGATATGGAAGACTCTAGGCTTAACCTCTGATTATAGTTCCTAGACATCCTTTGTTGATAGGCTATCAAATGATTGACAGCTTGTTGTCGACGTTCATCAAGTAGCTCTAATTCTTGAAGTCTAGAGATCCTATAATCTTCATCTGTAATGAGTCCCTTTAGTGAAACTCGAAGGGATGGAATTTCTACCTTGATAGGTAATATTGCTTTTGATCCATAGACAAGAGCATATGGTGTAGCTCCTGTTGGTGTTCTGATGCTAGTCCTGTAAGCCCAAAGAGCAGGGTTAAGCTGAACATGCCAATCACGCCCTACCTCATTTATAGTCTTCTTGAGAATCTTTAGGATTGTTTTATTTGAAGCTTCAGCCTGTCCATTACCTTGAGGGTAATACGGGGTTGAAAAGCGATGTTGAATCTGGAACTTTTCACACATTTCTTGGACGTCTTGGTTCTTGAAAGGCCTGCCATTATCTGTGATGATTGACTGGGGTATCCCATATCTACAAATGAGATAATTAAGTATGAAAGATGATATTTGCTTCCCAGTGATTATGGTTAAGGGAACTGCCTCCACCCATTTTGTAAAATATTCTGTTGCTGTGATAATGAACTTGTGTCCATTAGATGAAGATGGGTTAATTTTCCCTACCAAGTCTAATCCCCACTGACAGAAAGGCCATGTAGTTGTGAATGGATGGAGCTCCTATGCCGGTGCATGTATAAGATTGCCATGAATCTGGCATTTTGGACATCTCTTGACAAATTTATAGGATTCTTGCTCCATGTGTGGCCAGTAATACCCCAAACGAAGGAGTTTCTTGGCTAAAGATAATTCACTTGAATGTGTACCACAAATTCCTTCATGGACCTCATGTAAAGCGGAAGCAGATTCGTTATGTTCTAAACAACGCAAAAGAGTACCATCTAGGCCTCGACGGTAAAGGGTGTCAGCAATAATGGTATGTTTGGCGGATTGGCGTATGAAGTTGCGCTTTTGGTTGCGAGAAAGATCTGGCGGTAAGATATTATCTTTTAGATAAGTATAAATGTCTCCATAAATGGAAGATTGGGCACCATCCAAAAGGCTTATGGTTTGGGATTTGGGATTTGCGTATGCAGGATTTGATACTTGTTCTACAATAAATCGATAACGATCTTGTGTTTCAGGCATTTGTAGAAGAGATGCTATTGTGGCCATGGCATCTGCTGCTTTGTTCTCTGATCTTGGTATCTGTTCAAATTTGATTTCTATGAAGTATTTTCTTAGATCATCTACCAGTCTCTTATATAAAATTAGTGTGTCATCCTTAGTTTGGTAATCATTGTTGACTTGATAGATGATTAACTGGGAGTCTCCATACACCTGTAGTTCTGTGATTTTCCAGTCAATAGCCACTTTAATTCCAAGGATCAAAGCTTCATATTCTGCCACATTGTTAGTGCAATGGAAGGTAAGCCTGTAAGATCGTGGAATGGTGTGCCCAAGAGGTGTGACAAATAAAATTCCCGCCCCTGATCCATGTTGTGTGTAGGATCCATCGAAGTAGAGTTGCCACAGTTGTGTTGTAATGTTGAGGATA
>VDFB02044321.1:0-19296 GCA_007258455.2 Sequoia sempervirens | reverse complement strand
CAAAATTTGGTGCTTCAACTATTAAATAATTTACAAAAGAATACAACGCCACTCATATTTAATATTGAGATATTAAGCAAATTTCCCCCTTGATTACATTACCATTATTTATTTAATTTTCATTACAATATGAACTTATATTTCTAACTGTCTAATTTCATAAATAGGCTACAATCCCACCAATACACTAATTCAATACATGGTTGCAATAGTAACATTATTCAACATTGAGGATAGTTATCAAAAGTATCCTCTTCCAAGAAATAAACAAAACATTTCAACAACCCCATTGAAGGAAATTATTAAAAATATTAATATTTAACTATAATTTATTAAAACCAACCTTTCCTCCCCTTTTTCTTTGAAAAAATTGAATGATAAAATTATCACCAATAAATAAACAAAATAATAATACTTAGTAAGATTGATTAAAGAAACCATTAATGATTTAACCACCATTGTAACAATTTACTATTTAAAGTCATGAAAGAATTGAAGGCTAAATTATTTAATAGATTATAGCACCTTACTATTTTACCAACCTTGTTAATAATTCACTAACTCTATTTATGAAATTATTAATAATTATAATTACATTTTAAGTATAAAAAAAATCTCATAATTTATTTCTTAAAATTAAAACATTTAATAACAAAATATTTTATCAACTTATATTCAAAATTTATGCATATATAACATATTATAAAATTTCTTACCAAAAGCATATACACATTTGTATATATAAATAAACGTATTGTATCCTATTATACTGTAAAATTATTTCATTTCAACATAATAAAATCTTTTTCCTATATACAAATTAAAATAAACATAAATTAAAATTATGCATTCATCCCATTATTATAAAAATTGTCTCTATTCACTATCATATATATATATATATATATTAATTATAAATTATAACAACTATAAAAAAATCCATTCAAATCGTGCATTAATTTAATCAACATCTAATAGTATATATATAACAAATACACATAAAACAGATTAAAATTAAATTAAATTAAATTAAAAAGAAAAAAAACAAATAAAATTTTCTTTTTTTAGAAAAAAACAAACACAGTTGTATGGGGACTGCGCAGTAGTCCCCACGGCCTGCTGTACGCAGCAGTCCATACGAACTACTGTGCACTCTGCAGCCTCCCTATGGGTAGGGGGAAGGGTACGGCACTGCCGTCCCTTCTCCCTCCCTAATAAATTTTAAATCCATAAATTTTTCTAATGAAATTTCGTTCATAAATTTTTTTATATATATTTTGTTTTTATACGAATTTAAAAGTTCGTCCATACTAACAGGTACGGACGCCAAAATTTTCAAAAGAAATTTAAATAAAATACAAACTACCAAAAGCCAGTAAGGTATATTTAATATGAAATTTAATATGTAAATAATATACATATATATAATTTATATTTAAACCTATGAATCAATATATAAAACAAAGGTACAGCAATAGGCAGGAATTAAATATATACTTCACACATATGTACATATATAAATATATTTTCAAACGAACAACCAAATTAATTTAAAGCATAGTTTACTTTGAGAACCACAATATTATTTCCTCAAGTGTTAGATTAAATGAATATTCACAGAACAAATTTTTACAGACAATCTTTATTTAATATCTACAGTAACTTTCACTTTTCACTAATTTCTCTTTTCTAAGGTTTCATTTTCCTTTCACCAATTAATCTAATTATATTTAACTAAAACTCTAGATGTTTATTTTGCAACACAGATTCATCCAAGACATAATTTCCTATTTCTGTTGCAGATTTAGAGAAATGAAAGGTGGAGAAGGGAACCTGGAGTCCTACGCTCTCGAGAATCTGATGATGCCTGTTTGATTTTGATTACCTCTACAACGAGCTTCAGTTCTTGCTTGAATCTGTCTCTCCAAAATTTTGTGCCCGAATACGAATCCCATCCTTTATTTTGAAACCCTTCCCAATTTAATGCCAGAGAATGAAAGAACTATTTTTTTCCCCAAAAAAAACTCAAAAACCCTTCTACTTGTGAAAACTCTGTCTCCATGAAAACCTCTATGTGTGTCACCACTCCCAAAATTTCCATTCCAAATAACAGATATTACCCCCCCTTTTTTCCAAAAGCTCTAAAAATCATAATTAAAAGAAATTATATTTTAAAAAGCAAGTTTTTCGTTAAATCTCAATTCCCATTCGTTCTTTCATCTTTTTCATTCTTTTATTTATTTATTTTTCTATTTTCAATATTTTTTTGTTTTAATTTCCGCTTTTTACAACTTTTACTTACAAAGCACATTGTCTAATTAATTTATATAATTTATTCTAACAATTATCCTCAACAAGATAATTAATTAAAATAATAAACACAATTTAATATTTAATTAACATTTAATAAACTCATGACTTTTAAAACATAAATAAAAAATTAAAAAATTTAAATACACCTCTAATCTAATATTTAAATAGATTTCGACCGTATATGCATGGTTGCCATGCTTTGGGTGAGAGCTTAGGCTCAACCTTGCCCTAGCTAGCTAGCTCTTCCATTCGCCTCGTGGGTCCGGGTCCGCATGGCTTCAGTCAGGTGGAGAGATCTCGGGGGTGGGGTGTTTGCTTCTTTTCAGGGGTGCGCAGGTCAGGTTGGGTTCTCGGCCTTGTCTGGTTTGTGGCGGAAGTTTCTTCTATGTTTTTTGCTGTTAACAGCTTCTCCTTGGCCGGTGATTTCAGCATCTTGAGACTGCGGATCTCAGTCTCCTTCTTTCTCCCTTTTGGTGGAGGGGTGCTTTGCAATCTATGGAGAATCAGGGTTGTGTTACATCTGAAGTTTCCTCTGGGGACTTGGATATGGTCGAGCCATCTGGGTTGGTGCATGCTAGTGGGAAGGATCCGATGGGTAAACCCCAGTCTGGAGATGGGGTCTCCTCTTCTAAAGGGGTTTTTCGAGTTAAAAAAATAAACGGATGTTTGGAGAGATCCGAGGATCGGCCGGTTTTGATTATCCAACCTGAACAAGTTGTAGAGGATGTTGAATATTGGTGCAATCATGCCCTTATTTGCAAGTTTTTGGGCCTCCGTCTTTCGTTACCTATGTTGGACTCTTGGGCACGTCGAGTTTGGAACCCAGAAGGTGATATGGAGATTATTTTGGCTGCCAATAATTATTTTCTAGTTATCTTTTCAAGCATGTCGGATAGGAATAGGGCTTTTGAAGGGGGGCCCTATTTCTTTAATCAGGTGGGGCTCTTCATTAAGCCTTGGCACATGGGTTTCAACTCTGCCGAAGAGATCCCCTCGCGAGTTCCTGTGTGGGTTCGACTGCCGAGGCTTCCTTTGGAATTCTGGAGGGAAGATATTCTTCACTCAATTTCACTGCTTCTTGGAAAACCGGTGGGATCAGCTACACAAACTCAAGATCGTAAGGTAATTTCATATGCTCGTATTTGTGTAGAGGTTGATCTAAATAACCCATTACCAGATTCTATGGAAATTCGCTTGGGGTCCTTTTCTTGGATCCAGCAATTAGACTACGAGACCCTTCCTTTTAGATGCAGAATTTGTCATGAATATGGTCATTTACACCGCAAATGCCCTAGATTTAAACCCTCCCCCTTGGCTTCCTCTGGACCTCCTACGGGGGCCAAGGGGAAGGCTCCTTTGTCTAATGAACCTGTGGATAATGAGGGGTTTACTCAAGTTAAGTCCCGTAACAAAGGTAAAGGAAAAAAGAGAACCTGGTTGGACAGACAAAATGATGGTACTTTTAACAGGTTTGATGTTCTTGAGGATTTGGTACAAGAGGAAGGTATTCCAGTTGAGCTCTCTTCTGGGGCTAAGGGTCTGCATGAGGTTCAGGAGGAGGATGCAAAGAAAGAGGAGCAGTTTTTATCCCCAGAGGACCATCAGGTTGTTCAGTCGGCTAAGGATTTGCCTTCCCAAGTTTAGGATATTAGGGACCTTCAGGGGTCATAGGCTACGAAGGACCCTATGGTGGTGGCTCCTGATCCTCTTGCTCCTAAGGGGGCCTCTGATTTTGTGAAGGGTAACAAAGCTTCTCCTGGTTTAGGATTACAACAGAAATCCATTAAAAAGGGGCCGCTTGATAAACCGTCAAGGAGTGGAAGGAAGACTGATCAAGAGAAGGTCAAGATTATGGGTGATACTTTGGTTGAGTCTGGGTCTGTGAAACCCATTGATTCCCACTTATCCCACCCTCATAAATGATTGTTTTATCATGGAATGTAAGGGGGTTGAATAGCATCCCTAGACAAAAGGCTGTTCGCAAACTTATTGAATCTCAGTCTCCTAATGTGGTCTTTATTCAAGAAACTAAGCTTATAGTGGATGGTTTGGATAATTGTGCTCCGCGCATCTGGCCCTAGGGTAATTGACAGGGGGTGGGTGCTTTGAACAGTTCAGGGGGGGTGGCTTGCTTCTGGAACCCAAGGAAAGTTTTCCCCATATGGTGGAGTTCTAGTCGGTCGTCCATTTCTCTGGTTGCCTCTAGTTTGGAGACTGGAGAGAGGTGTATGTTTTCTAATATTTATGCTCCTACTGATTTCTCTGGTAAGTCTAATCTTTGGGCTCACATTAGATTCATTCGAGCCTTAGACCCATTTCTCCCATGGATTATGGCTGGTGATTTTAATGCTGTTACTAGCTTGGATGAAAAACAAGGTGGGTTAGCCAGGCTTGACCCTTCTGCAAGTCTGCTCAGGGATATGATTAGCTCCTTGAATCTCATTGATGTGAAGCCAACCAATGGTGTCTTTACATGGAATAACAGGAGATGTGGTGTTGAGGCCATCTCAGAAAGGCTTGATAGATTTCTGGTTTCGTGCTATTGGATGAACAGTAGGTTGATCACCAGTTCAGAAATTCTTGATTGGAGGGGCTCTGATCACTGGCCTATCAAGCTCTATGTCACTACTTATGGAGTCACCAAAAATCCTTCCTTCAAATTTTAGTTAATGTGGTTAAGAGATCAGTCTCTGCATGATCTTATGGTGGATTGGTGGTATGAGGGGATACCTGCCCATGGGACAAATATGTTTACTTTCAGTAAGAGGCTTCAACATGTGAAGTACAGACTTAAAAGATGGAATAAACAATGTTTTGGGAACCTTCATGCTCAGAAGTTGGCTGCTCAGGCCAAGCTGGATATCATCACTCGTTAGATTCGGGACCAAGGGTTAACCTCGGATCTAAGTAAAGCTGAGTCCTTGGCTCTCAAGGGATTAGAAGAGTGGGAGCTTCGGGAGGAGATCTTCTGGAAGCAGAAATCTCGTATTGATTGGCTTCAGGAGGGGGATAGGAACACTGCTTTCTTTCACAATTCGGTTAAGGCTCGGAGGCAGGGTTGTTCTATCTCCTCTCTTGTTTCATCTAAAGGAGCTCATCTCTCCTCCAATGCTGATATTTCCAGGGAAGCGGTCAATTATTTTTCAAATCTTTTCTCGAGGGAGGATCTTGCTGTTGGAGCTGAGGAGAGGGCCATCTTGGAATGTATTCCCCACTTGGTCTCTGCTAAGATGAATGGAGCTCTCTTAGGTCCTATTTCGTTACCTGAGCTGGAGAAAGTGGTGTTCAATATGAAAAAAGGTAAGGCTCCTGGCCCGGATGGGTTTCCTATTGAGTTCTTTCAGGAGTTTTGGGAAATAATAAAGTTTGACCTCCTCGAGGTGGTTCAGGAATCACATAGGAACAAACAGATGCTCAAGTCCATGAATTCTACTTTCTTGGCCCTCATACCTAAGAGGGAGGGGGCTAATCAGCTGGTTCATTTCAGGCCTATTGCGTTATGTAATGTTGTGTACAAGATCATCACTAAATTGATTGCGAAGAGACTCAAACCACTCCTCGGTACTCTGATCTCCACTGAGCAGGGTGACTTTGTTGAAGGAAGACAAATTTTGGATGGTGTTGTGATAGCAATGGAAGCTATTCACTCTATGGCTCACTCTAAGGAGAGGGCTATGTTCATTAAACTTGACATGGCTAAAGCTTATGATCGGGTGAGCTGGGAGTTCTTGCAAAAAATTCTCTTGACTTTTGGCTTCAATGAGGAGTGGGTTAATTGGGTTCTTAGTTGTGTGACCTCGTCCTCCTTCTCTGTTCTCATTAATGGGGAACCTTCTGACTTATTTAGTGCGTCTCGGGGTCTCTGATAGGGGGACCCTTTATCTCCCTATTTATTCATTCTCATGGCGGAGGGCCTTGGAAGATTTATTAAGTCTCAGGTGAGGCAGGGTTTTATCCAAGGTTGGAGCTGGAACAATCATCTTCCATCCTACTCTCATCTTCAGTTTGTGGATGATACTGGGTTGTTGGGCATGGCTAGAATTAGTGAGGCGGTGAACTTCAGGAAAGCCTTAGACATCTATTTGAAGGCTTCAGGCCAATGTATCAATGATGACAAATCCTCCATTTATTTCTTTAATACCCCTCGGCTTATTCAGAGCAGGATTGCTAGGATCCTTCGATTTCAGATTGGGTCTCTTCCCTTGATGTACCTGGGGATCCCTTTGGCTTTGGGATCTCAGCGTAGAGATTACTGGCAGGGGATTTTGGATAAATTTCGGAGTAAGGTTAGTCATTGGACTTACAGATGGTTATCTTCTGCTGGGAGAGTGGTTCTTCTTAAGACTGTGGTGCAGGCCCTTCCCATTTATAGGTGCTGTGTGCAAGCTCCCCCTTCCACCTTTGTGAGGGAATTTGATGCTCTGTCTCGGAAATTTCTTTGGTCTGGTAACCTTCTTTCTTCAAAGTGGAGTTTAGTCAAGTGGGAGTCTGTTTGCCGGCCGAAGCATGCCGGGGGCCTTGGTCTTAGGTCTATGGCTCTTGCTATCACGGCCTTGGCTGCCAAGCTTTACTGGAGGTGGTGTAACCATCAGGATCAGGATTGGGCCAAGATTCTTTCCCACAAGTATCTTCCTGGTGTTGATAGCCTTGATGTGCCGCGGCTCGATTTGTTGGGTAAAGGTTCTTGTATTTGGGATACCCTTAAGAAGGGAGCTCAGTTGATTAAGGAGGGTCTTTTCTGGATCTGTGGTAGAGGCTCTGATGCTTTGTTTTGGCATGACTCGTGGGATGGCCACCCTCCTATTCTTTATAGCTTCCCTCAGCTTCAGCCTCTTTGCCATATTTTTTCTGAGGCTGGTTGGATAAGGGTGGAGCATTTTAAAACTGTCAAGCGGATTGGTCAGGTGGTGGTGGCTTGTTGGAAGGACCCGCAGGAGTGGCCCATGGGGGGTTCTGATGAGGATCGGGCTGCCCTTACTAGAATTTTGGAGGGTAGGCTCTGCAGCTCCCTTAATGAGAGGGACGTGTTGGCTTGGAGTCCTAGTCCAAATGGTAAATTTACTGTGGCCCAAGGCTATGCTATGCTTGACAAGAACTTATATGGTCCTGCAGAGGTGCATTGGTGGAAGAAGGTTTGGGACAACTTTTCTTGGCCCAAATGCAATTTCTTCTTATGGTTGGTTGCTCAGAAGAAGTGTCTCACTTGGGAAAATCTCCGTAAACGAGGTTTCCAGGGTCCTTCTATTTGCTTCCTTTGTTCGCACAGTGAGGAATGTACCTCCCACTTGTTCTTTCTCTGCCCTTTTTCTAGAGAGATATGGCATAGATGGTGGGAGGCTTGGCGTCATGGTTGTATACATGCTTCTTCCCTAATTGAATTTTGGGAGAGCTTCGGCAGGCCTCCAGCGAAGACTCCTTTCTTGCAGGTGGCCTGGTCTGTTGGGCCTGTTTTCATCCTCTGGAACCTCTGGTTGGAGAGGAACCGTAGAGTCTTTAGTGGCTCCAGTTTGGGGAGTTTGCAGTTGTGGAAGAAGATAATTAGCAGGCTCCAGGAGACTATTTCTGCTAAGTGTGATATGTCTAAAAATATTGATCCTGGGGATCTTGCTATCTTGCAGAATTTGAACCTCGAGGATAGTAGAAGGGGAAGCATTGTGGGAAGAAGACCCCGTCATGTCAGGCAACGTGTTTGTCGTGATGGGGGTTGGTCGCCTCCACCTGTGGGGGTCCTTAAGATTAATACTGATGGTTCTTCTCGTGGGAATCCTGGTCATGCTGGTGTTGGAGGTATTGGTAGAGGTAATGATGGTGGTGCAGTGTTTTTCTTCTCTATTTACAAAGGTCAACACTCTAATAATCTGATGGAGGCAATTGCTATTTTGATTGCTATTGAGCATGGATGCTCTTTAGGTTGGAGGAGGATCATTTGTGAGTCTGATTCTCAGATTGTGGTGGATATGCTGAACAACCAAAGGTTGGGTGATGTTAGTTGGCAATTAGCCTCTGTGGTCAGACAGATTCTGAGTCTTTGCAGTTCCTTGGATTCTGTCTCTTTTTGTCATATCCCTAGGGAATGGAACAAAGTGGCTGATTGTTTGGCGAAGTGGGCTTCTGAGAATGTGGATGGTTGGGATATTAGTGGAAGGGAGGTCTTACCTTCTAAATACCTTGAGACCCTGGAGAGGTTATTAGTGGAAGACATGAATTTGTAAGGTTGTTTTTGGTGCTTCTTGTGGTGGTCTTGCCTTGGTGGGCTTCTTGCTCTTGCCTTGTAATTTTGTTTTGATTGAATAAAAATTTTACCCCTCTTTTTAAAAAAAAATATATATATATTAAAATATTCATAAAATATACAATCTTTTAACATTTTCTTTTATTTGTTATTTAAATTTTTACACACACACACACACACATATATATATTGAATAAATGATCGTTTTAAACATTTACTCTTAAATTATTATTTTAATTTCACAATACAAATATCATTAAATTATTAACAAAATATACAATCTAAACTATTATTTTTCAATTACGTATCAAGTATACAACTTAAACATTTTAAAAAATAATTAGATATAAGACGAAAGATTCATAGATGTTCAAATTAAATTCCATGCAACTTTCATGGTTAGTATTGACGAGTGTAGAATTTTGTGTGTTGTCACTTGTAATTAATCTATTTCATTATTTTGAATCTTTTTAGTTTTTGGATATCATCATAATTAATAAATTTAAAACTTATCAACTTCAAATATTTTATATTTTGTATGTAAAAATGAAAAAAATACAATATAAAGAATACTTTTAAATTTAAATTTTAGTCTTTGATTGTTGAATTATTTTAAAAGGAACATGTACTTCTATTTAAATTTAATTCATTTATATCACATATTCATTATAATTTAATTAATTATGAATTTAATAATTAAGTAATAAATATTCTATGAATTTTAGAAAATAGAATTTAGTTTAATTTTAAAATGAAATTTAAGTTTTTAAATATTGTGTTGATTTGATTATTTATTTGCTTTGTGATTGGTTATTCAAATTTAAAGAACAACACAATTCAACTCAAAAATATAAAAATAAGCATGTAAAATATTTTATGATTTTTTGAAGTTAGAATTTAATATGATTTTACAAAATGAAATCATTTGGATGCAAAGAAATAAAAAAAAAGGTTCTTTTATATATTTTTTCATTTCTTAATTTATTCTCAAATTATAATTATTTATTAGTGAATTATTTTGAAAATAATATTTATTTTATTTAATTATATTAAATATAGTAGAATGATCAACTAGGTATACCAATGCATTGCAAATAATCCCTGCATACACCAAATCAGACCTTTACAGATGTATACATTAGATAGGATGTAGTTTTATTTAATTTATTTGTATTGAATAATTAATATATTTTAACTGATTATTTTTAAAAATAGATAATAAATACTTTATAAAATTTTTAAATTAAAATTTAGTTTAATTTTAAAATTAATTGTAAGCTTTAAAAATATTTTGTTGATTTAATTTTTTTATATGATTAATAACTCTTACCCTAATAATACTTCATTTCACATAGAAATAGAATTCTAGATTTAAATACTTATTCTTGTAATATATATATATATATATATAGACACACATTGTGGTGATTTGATTATTAATTTACAAAATGATTGGTTATTCAAATTTAAAGAACAATATGTCGGTATTGGCATGGTGTGATGGTTTATAGGTGGCATTGTTGTTCTTGCCACCAAGGTTCAAACCCCGTTGGGGTGGTATGGTTGAATGGTTGTATCCGGTTCATAAAATAAAAAAAAATAAAGAACAATATATGTAATTGAACTCAAAAATACAATAAAATAATTTAATTGATTTTTTTGATGTTAGAATTTAATGTAATTTTAGGAAAATAAAATAATTTGGTTGCAAAGAAAAAAATAATAGAAAATTTAGTCATATATATATATATCTTAATTTATTCTAAAATTATAATTAATAATTGTTGAATTATTTTTAAAATAAAATTTATTTTTAATTTAATTTATTTGTAATAGATAATTACTATAATTTAAATGATTATTTTCAAAACTAGATAATAGTATATACCCCTCTGATACTGGTGGGCACACTGGCAAAAATATCATGGACATGAACTTTTTATCTCCTGATGAGTCTGATAATGAAGAAGAGTTTAAAGATGCCTGCACTCTGTATAAACGCAGGGGAAGGAAACTAGGCTCCAAGAATAAAAACCCCTCCAAGAAAGTGCTTAGAGACATTCATAACAGTGCCTCGGCACAACACCAAAATCCTACCGAAAACTGTGCCCCCCAACCAAATGTTTCCTCATGAATTGTGTCTCTTGGAATATTAGGGGCTTGGAGTCTCCTGACAGACGGTGGACCATTAAAAAGTTTCTTGATACCTGCAAGTCTATGGACGTCCTTATGCTTCAAGAAATTAAGGCTATTGGATACTCTCTGGATTCCAACCTCAATTTCCTTTGGAAGGATGCCATCAAGTTCTATACTAACCATGATAGGGGTAGGGGTGGGGTTGCTCTCCTGATCAGCCCCAGATGGGAGAATTATATCACTGATCATGGGATTTCCCCCTGTAACAGAGCAGTGTGGATCACTCTTAATCATAAGAATAATGTCTTTGGCATATGCTCTATCTATGCCTCGAATGACTTCAGGGAGCGTGCGAGTCTCTGGGACTGGATTGTTGCCCTTCCTAATATACCCTAGTTTATCGGGGGAGATTTCAACATGATAGAGGCCCAAGAGGACAAACTTGGTGGTCTTCCTTTTGCGTGGAAAGATCCGGAGAAAACTCACTGGAACAGAATGATAAATACCAAAATCCTTTTTGACCCCTTGGCTGGATCTAAGGATACTAATCCTGGAATTTGGCATACCTGGTGCAACCTCCAACAGGGTCACTCCAGAATTTATTCCAGACTCGACAGATTTTATGCCAATAAAAAATTCTTCTCCTTTTTGCCTGATAATCATGGGCACCTTGTTCTCGTCTCCCCCACCTCCCTCTCCGACCACCATCCCATTTCCTCCCACATTACTTTTAACAGCTCTCCTCTCCGGTGCAAAATTTCTGACTCTAAGTTCACTCTTAACACTAGCCTCCTGAAAGATGAAGACACTCTTACTACCATTCACATCATTAAACTTATTAACAGAAACACTCTTCCCTCCTGCTCTCATCTTGATAGATGGAATAAGAACATCCTTGCTTGGCAAAAGCTGCTTAAGACCATCGGGCAAAAAAGAGCAAAAGACTATAGATATGCCGAAAAATGCCTTTCCTCTAATCTGCGGATAGCCGAGTCCAACATTCAAGCCAACCCCTCTGACTGTGTTCTCGCCTCTCATCTTATCAAAGCTAAGGATGCCCTTAGATAGCACCAACAACTTAAAATTAATGGAGCCAGGATTAGATCCCATGCGCACTGGTTGCAATTTGGTGACAGGGGTTCTAAATTCTTCTTCAACCTCCTTAAGCGTAAGCATACTAATGAGAATATTGAGAGAATTGTGGTTGATAACCAGGAGATAACTGACATTGATAGCATTAAGGAGACCTTTGTTAATTTTTATCAGAATCTCTTTGCTTCCGAAGATTCGGAAGAGGCCTCTTCCCTTAGACAACATGTGTGCTCCCTTATCCCTAGCAAGATCTCCGCTGATGAAGCCAATCAGTTGTCCAAAGACCTCTCTATAGAGGAAATTGAAAAAGCTATTAACTCTCTCCACAATGATAAGGCCCCCAGGCCAGATGGTCTCCTGGCGGAGTTCTACAAGGCTAACATTGGTTGGATCTGCCATGATCTTCTTGATCTGTATTCGGAGGCCCTTGAGAGGGGTTCCTTGGGATGCTCCATTAATAAAGGTATAATTAAGATGATCCCCAAAGATGGGGATAAGGCCCTCATCAAAAACTGGAGACCTATTACCCTCCTCAATGTTTCCTACAAAATTTTTGCCAAGCTCCTGGCGCTCAGAATTGAGAACATCCTCCCCAAGTTTGTTTGCTCTACCCAGACTAGTTTTATCAAAGGCAGGTATATCCTCGAAAACCTGATCACTAGTTGGGAAGCCATGAACTGGTCCAAGCACTCCCAACAAAACTCTGCCATGTTCCTTCTTGACTTTGAAAAAGCCTATGACAGGGTGGAATGGAAATTCATCACCATGATGCTGGAGGCCTTCGACTTTCCTAGGAAGTTTTGTAACTCTGTTAATACTCTGCTCAAAGATGCTTCCGCCCAGATTGATGTTAATGGCTCGCTTTCTGCCTCCTTCCCCCTTGCTAGATCTATCAGGCAAGGCTGCCCCTTGGCCCCTGCCCTTTTCGTTATTGCTTCTGAAGCCCTTTTTACATCCTGAGAGATAACTCTCTCTCCCCTGCTGTCAAAGGTATAACTCTTCCCAATAACGAGGAGCTCTTAAATTGCCAGTTTGTTGATGATACTGCTATCTTCTTTGATGCTAGACCTGATAATTTTGAGGTTCTGACCTCCAAACTCAACTTTTTTTGTAAGATCTTCGGGGTGAGGCTCTCACATTCCAAATCTATCTGTCTTGGTTGGGATGTGCTCCCCCCTGACTGGTTTAAAATCTATGACTTTCTGTGGGGTGGCCCGCACAAGATTGTGCGCTACCTTGGCATCCCCTTCTCCATTGACCCCTCCCTTAATGACATGTGGGCGTGGATTAAAGATAAGATCTTCCAAAAGTTGAATAAATGGCATAATAGAACCCTTTCTTTGGCCGGTAGAATCCAGGTCTGTCAGAAAATCCTTTCATCCTATAACATTTACTATTCTTCTGCTTGGATGTTCAGTAACTACCAAATCCTTGAGATTCAAAAGGCGGTTAGAAGCTTTCTCTGGTCGGATGGCAAAGGTAAAAAGAAGATGCATGCTGTCAAGTGGGACTGGTGCCATGTCAATAACCTGCTCGGGGGGCTTGGTTTGAAGGATCTCAAGCTCCAAGGGGTTGCCCTTGCCGCCAAGTGGATCTTTCACTCCCTTGATGGCAATGATCCTTGGAAGGTTCTGATTAGGAGCAACATCGAAAGAGGCTTCCCTAAGTCTGCGAAGTCTTGGAAGAATCTGCCGATTATTGACCTTGTTATTGGTAATTTTCCTGTTCTTGTTCAAGGTTCTGCGGTCTTTAGGTCCATCTGGAAGGCTTGGGACCAGGTTAAATTGCATGTCTCTAACAGGGCCTTCCATGATGACTTCCATCTTTATGGTGAAAGTTCCATTTGGTGGAATTTATCCTCCTCTGGAAAGCCCCTAGCTCTCTCCCAAGGCTGCTCTGCTAGACACTGGTCGAGCAAAGGCATTTCCCAGATAGCCGACCTCTTTGAGAATGATGAATTAATCAGCTAGGAGGTTCTCAGTAACAATTTTGAACTCCCCATTTCCCAAAAAAAAACTTATAATATGATTGTCAAGGCGACTAAAGACCTCCCTTCCTCCTGTCATGTGGACTCTCATAGATTCCTTGGGTGTAAATGGCCCGATGGTACTATGTTCTCCAAGATCAAAGCCAAGCACATTTACAATGTTATTGGGCATTCGGAAGCTATCATTGATCACGTTAATACTGTTTGGTATTCCAGGCTGGACACCCGTGCTTGGAAGAACCACTTTGACCGCCTGTGGAAAGGTCCCACCGAGCCTAAGATCAAATGTTTCAACTGGCTCCTTCTCCTTGACAGACTCCCTGTCAGGAAAGGGAATGCCGAGTACGATTACTGTAACTTCTGCAGACTTCCTGAAACGGCTAGACACATCCTCCTTGACTGCATATTTGCGAAAGAAATATGGCTCATGTTTGGCATTACTTATCCTATGCTTTTTACTGTTCTGGACATTGTTACTGGGCACATTGATGGTTTAAAAAATGACTCTAATCTTTTCTGGAAGATCCTCTCCTCTAATATTCTTTGGCAAATCTGGAAATGCAGAAATGAAGAAAGATATCAGAATAACCCCCGTGATCTTACTGAGTCTTTTAGAAAACTCATCTACTTTAAATTTTTTTTGCAGGTGCGAACCACCATGTTCATCGAAAGAAAGAAACTCAAACGCTTCCTTAAGGATGGGTATGCCACCTTTTTCATCTACGAGATGAAGGGTGGGTATGCTTGGAGGGACACCCTCAACAACCGGCAGCTCTTTGATAATACCTGCAAAATCCTATCCCAAGAGGTGAAGAACAACAAAAGCTTCGGCAAGGATACGACGCTCATGCTTGCGCAGATTCAGGAGATGAAATGTACAGTCTGGATGGAAGGAGATAAAGGTTGGACTGCCTGGGTGGATAAAGTGGATGACATCCTGTACTAAGCCTGTTGATCGTTGGTGGTCTGCTATGCACTATTTTGCCTTTTGTAACGAAAATGTAAATCTGTAGCGACTGTTTTTGCCCTTTTTTGGCTCTGCCTTGAGGCGTGTCCTCTTGGTGGCTGAACTGGTCGCTCTCTGGAGTTTGTTGTATCTACTGTGACATCTTTATATTTAATACAAAACTAGATAATAAATACTATATAAATTTTAGAAATTAAAATTTAGTTTAATTTTATAATTAATTCTAAGCTTTACAAATATGGTTGTGATTTGATTAATTATTTTTTATGATTAATAATTCTAATTCTAATAATACTTCATTTCGCATACAAATAAAATTCTAGATTAAAATACTTACTTTTGTTTGTAATATTTTTCATTAATGTCGAATTTATAAACTAACATGTTAAGACATTAATAATTCTAACCCTATTAGTACTTAATTTCACATACCAATAAAAATATATACTAGCTTTTCTTTCTTTAAAATAGTTATCATTAATGTCAAATTTATAAACTAATATCAAGAAATAAATAACCTTAACCCCAAGATTTATACGAGAACTCTAATTGAACCCTAAACCTAACCCTAATTCAACCCTAACAATAGGATTTAATTACGATTAGGGTTAGAGTGAGAATTTAATTATGGTTAGTGTTAGGGTTAGAATTAGAGTTTAATTAGGGTTAGGGTTAGGATTCAATTATGATTATAGTTGGGTTCAAATCTATAAGCTAATATTAAGATATTCACAACTCTAACCCTAACCTAACCTTAATCTCCATCCTAGAATGCTAATTAAACCCTAATTGAACCCTAAAAATAAGGTTCAATAAGATTTTTCATATGGTATTAAATTGTAGATTAAAATTGATAATAGATTTCCTTCCTTCTTTTGCATTGTAAGCTACCATAATATGTGGCCTTAAAATCCTATTCATATTTTGAGCTTTTCTAAACTATACAACACGACATCCAACAAAAAAAATTGTTATGCATTTTTTCCAAGTACAAATCCTTAGAATTCTTAATGTGTTACTTAGGTTAATATGAGCTTTGACACATGCCTCCTAATCTAGCATACAATATGTACTTAAATGCTCAAAATAGTTGGGAGTAGTGTTGAGATTGGTGGATCTTTGGGAAGGTCCAATGCTTCACCTTATCTCTCCCTATAGATAGAGGTAGAGATGAATATAGAATGAGAGGGGCAAAGGGATAAAATAGATAGAGATATAGAGAGAGATAGAGGGAGAAATAAATATATAGAGAGATAGGGAGATAGAGGGGATATATATATATATATATAGAGATATGGCAAGATAGAGATATAAGGAGATATAGAAAGGGAGAGAGAGATAAGTAGAGAAATATATTAATATTTTATTTTTTGAAAAATATGTAATTTTTTAACCATTTTCCTATATATTTAGTATTAAGATTTTACATCTTTTAACAATTCAATATATAATACAAATAAAATATAGTTAATAATTTAATTAACTAGCATACCTATATTAATTAATAATATATGTAAAACACGCCGAGAGTTATCTTTATCAAGATGCCTATTGACTTGAAAAAATGCTTACATTTTCATGAATATGAATTTGGAAAGCAATCAATTTGATTTTATTATTGTTTGTCATTATTTATCTCAATTCCCATATATAAGGGTACACATTGAAATTTGAAATCATACCAACTTGTCTATAACAACAATCAACCAAGAACAATAAATTTAAAAGCAAAAATGTTCATCAATCATTAGATTCAGTATTGACAACATCAAAGAAGTATATCATGACAAAATGGCATTAACTAACTTAGATATATCTGTTGAAAAGGACCTTTTGTATAATGTGTGAAAACTTAACATCATCTTGTTTTCATGCTTCAAAATGTTCAATTCTTTTGTTGTTACACCCATAATTTCTTATGCCACTTCTTCAAAAGTTGTAATCCAAGTGAATGAAGTATGGTCTTCCTTTGCATTGAAGTATATATTTATAATCACACTTTCAGGGAAAGTTTTATCACATCTTCCACAATACCACTGACCATTTTCATTAGTGTTTACCTTCTTTTTGCAGTGCCTATCTCCAATTTTCAAGGGGCATGTTGTATAACAAAAATTTTCTACCTTAATGAAAGATAAGGTAGCTTTTATCACTATCCAATAAGGTTTACCAGAGTTGGCAAGGTCTTGATCCTGTATTTGTGAGATACTAGGGTTAGGAACAAATAGGGTTAGGGTTGGGGTTCAATTATGGCTAGAGTTTAATTAGGGTTAGATTTCAATCAGGGCTAGAGTTTAATTAGGGTTAGGGTTCAATTAGGGTTAGGGTTAAGGTTATGGTTTGGGCTAAATCAGGGTTAAGGTTGAATTAGGATAAGTGTTCACTTAGGGTTATTGTTAGGCTTAAGATTGGGCTTAAGATTTACTTATATAGTATTTTGGATAATAGAAACAATTTTGATTGATTTAATATTTTCTAAATTCATTATTGAATTTAAATCTTATAATTTATTCTCTAAATTCATTATAGAAACAATGTATGAGAATTTATTCTATTGATTTTGAGGGTGAAAGTGTGGCTACATAGGGTTTCTATACATAGTATTTGTAGGAGAATGGTATCTCTATTTTGAATTATTCTAAACCTTGTTTCTATGTAGTAGTTTTAAATTCATTTTGTTGTTATACTCTATAATTGGTAGTTTATATATTGTACTTTCTCTATATATGATATTTAGCAAGATTGGGGACACTAATAGAACCTTCACTTATTTTTTTAAAAAGACTAAGAAATGTATGAAAATTTGACAACATGAAAACCATGAAAATAAAAATTTAACATAGTAAAAATGGCCAATCATGTGCCAAAAATGAAAAGAACCATTTGTTGTTACTCTAATATTTCAACCACATACTAAATTACCAAAGTGCATTTTATAAATGTATCATGCAAAGGAGCACAATATTGGGAATCAATGTGAATGATTCTCATCAAGAGAATTAGACAAGCTTTGAGATTGAAGGACCCAAGCTCTTTGTAGGTTTTCAATGAAGATTTAATTAGCCACTAATAGGAACAATAAGAAAATAGATAAATGTGAAAATAAATCCTAATCTCTAAGAGTGTTGTGCTAAGAATTATATACACATCTCATAAATTTCAATAGAGACATGAGACACATTTATAGAAATAAAGGAAAGAAATAGCTATTTAAAGATAGTTATTAATCTACAAAAGATTAGGACCTACGTACTTCAAGAGATTAATAAAAATAAGTTTTTATTTATAATTTTTAAATTTAATAATTTTGAAATTATCATAGATGTAAAGTAAAGATAAAATATTTTTCAACAAAACAAATAAAAATGACAAACAAATAATGTGATTAATCAAGATTAACATGATATTGCAAAAAATATAATAAATAAAAGAAGATGCATAATTGTACATAAGCCATCAAAAGTCTAAATATACCTATCTTTATAAAAAAATAAAAATATTTAAAATGACTAAAAATTATTAAAACTTATTAAGCTCCATGAAAAAACACTACCTTCCATATAAAGAGTATACAACATGATACTTATAGAAAACAAATTATGTAGGATACCAAAAAATTGTTAAAAGATAAAGATAGAATAAAATTATATATGAAATTAATCATATAATTTCATGGATTAAAAGATAATTCTATGGATCTTTAAATATACATATATAATAATCTTTAAATCTTTATTTAAAAAATATATATTATATTTTATAAACTTATACATTAAATTTTTTAATATTTAAGTTATACTAAAATCTAAGATGTTCAATATTCATTATTATTTTTAAATTATAATATTGATTAAAGATATATAATTATATTTATAAGATTTAAAATCAATAATGAACTTAGAAAATATTAAATCAATCAAAATTGTTTCTATTATCCAAAATACTATATAAGTAAATTATAAACTATTATAATATAATATTTAAATTTTATATTTCAAATGTTAAATAATTCTAATGTTAAATTTTTATAATTATAAACTTACCTTTTAATGATGTTAGTAAGTGTTGACGTGTGTCTTGGCACAACAACATGCAAACAGAATATTGCTACTCTGCTTCTCCTGAAAAGAGAAAGACAACACATGGATGCCTTAGCTCCGAAGGAAACTTTCATGCCGATGGGAAACTCCCAGTCGCCAGGATAATGACCGATGTCCTGCCGACATGTTTTTTCCTGTGAACTCCACTCGCCATGACATCCCTAAGGTCTTGCCGATAGGCAACACAGACGCCTGCTGAACAAAATGCACTGGTAGTCAACAAGACATCTGCAAGGTCTTGCCGACTTTCTTCTTAGAGGAAAATTATGACCAACTGGATTGAGTAATGTCTTCCAACTGAGCTCCCCTGGCAAACATCACCATGTGTGTGATTTAATCCTACAAATTTGATCAAAGGACAGTTGATGAACAGTCACACAAATTTGATCTCCAAATGGGACACGTGTCGCCCACCCACGATATCGCCATCCTACACATCCCGATCATGGGATGGTAGACAACCGTTGAT
>VDFB02044320.1:0-27413 GCA_007258455.2 Sequoia sempervirens | reverse complement strand
GACACCAAACTGACCATGCATGTTTGTGCCGAGTGTAGCGCCAACCAAATTGTTCAATTCATGGCTCAAAATACACTAAAATCTAGCACAAAAGTCGGTGCTAATTGCTTGTTGTGTTGTTGTGACTTGACATCGTTAGAGACTTACCACACAAAAATTCATTGAATACTATTAATTATTTCACAAATTTTGCAGTTAGGTTGATGCATGAAAGTGTGTAGATTGGTATGATAATGATAAAAACTTTAACCATGATTATCCATCATGCGAGAGTAATCCAATGCCCCTGCTACTTCATTTTCCTTTTGCACTTTCCAAAGTCTCTTCCCACAACTTTAATCTTATTGCACCATTAAAGAAAGGTATTCCCAAATATGTGTTGGACAAAGATCTAATGTGGAATCCCAATGAAGAGTCAATTCTTTGTTGCACCACTTTCCTTGTGTTGAAGAAGAATATAGATGACTAATTTTGATTAATTACTTTCCTAGAGCGTCAACCATATTCTACCAATGTTTTTATGATTTTAGTTTCTTGTTCCAATGGTTCTCCATACAATATTGTATAATCTATGAACAATTGAATGGATATATGGGAGATGGGAGCAATTATGACACCTTTCCATAATCCATGGGTCACATTGTATATGATTCTTCTACTGAGTGCCTCGGCCATAATAATAAATAGGAAAGGGGAGATGAGTCTCCTTGTTGAATGTCTCTTGTAGCTTCAAAGAAGATGCAAGGGGAGCCATAGATTATGACTAAATATCTAATTGAGTAAATGCAAGTGAAAATCCACCTCAAGCTATGAGAGTTAAATTCAAAATTTCCCATAATTTTGAGGAGAAACCTACAAATTACCCAATCATAAGCTTTACTAATATCAAGTTTTAATATCATACCTTTCATATTAAATTTCTTGAGAGGATGCATTTCTTCATGCACGATGATGGTTCCATTAGTAATACTATGTCCAACCATAAATCCACTTTTCTCTTGAGAGATGATGGATGGAAGAATTAGTTTGTCCTGATTCAAAATCACTTTGGAGATGATTTTATACGTGATACTATACACTAAAATTGACTAAAGTCCACAAAGGTGGCACAATCATATTTTTTGGGGATTAATGTTATGTTTGTGTTGTTGAAATATTTGAGCACCTTCTGACTTACTTCTTCCACCATCAGGAAAATGTCGTTTCCTATGAATTCCTAGCACTCTTGGTAGAAGATGGTTGAAAAATCATCCAATCTTGAGGCCTTGTCTGGGTGGAGTTGAAACACGACATTTTTTATATTTCCTCCTTTATGATAAGGACACAAAGAAAGGGATTGCCATCATTTGACAGTAGTGTTGGAATTGCTTGCCTGAAATTGTTGTGTAGTTGTCTGTGATCATTCTTTGGTGAAAAGCGTTTTGGAATAACCAAATTCCTTCTTCCTTAACATTTGAGTTTTTTGTAAGTGATCACATACCATAATATGAATGTACTTGTGCTATTTTATTGAGTCCTCATCCTATCTTAGTTGTTTTATGGAAGAATTTGGTATTGAGATTCCATTCCTCTAGCCAAGTTTCATGTGATTTGGATCTCCAGTAGCATTCATCCCTTGATAAAATCTAGTTGTATTGTGTCATTAACTCTTTCTCTTTGAGGTACTCTTCACAAGTCATGCCATCTTTAATTATTATAGACACCAAAAAAGTCTTGATTGATACTAGACATTTGATTCAGATCAATTAACACCATTTTCTCCAAAACATCTCAAATTGATCATTTAATTGAATAATCAACATTATTTAATTAAAATTAGCAAATTCAACTATTAATCAAATAATTAAATTTATTGGATTAATTCACCCTTCTTCTAACTAATATTCATCTTATTTAATTAAATCAAATCATTTAATTAAATCCTCTCTTAATCCTCTCATTTGATTACAAATCAATCGAATCAAATGTAACATCTCCTAATTCACTCCACTTAATTAATTATGAATTAATTAATCTTAAATCAGTTTTCTAATCATCATTATCAAATCCTCCAGCTTTTAACTCTTTAAAATTTAAATCAACCATGGTCAACTAACCAGGTTGCACATGAAAATAATTTCAATTAATTATTTAATTCATCTATTTTCCCTCACCAAGGCATATTCCAAGGAATATTCTTCTCAACAACCTCTCATTCAATTTCCCTCCAAATATTTTCAAATACCTTTCACATCTACATTTAAATCTCTTACAATCTTTCAAATCCTCTTACATCTTTTCAAATCTCATTCAATTCCTCTTACACCAATTTCAAATTCTCAACTAACAACATTTACTTCTCTTCCATCCTTCTCCACTCACACATTTCCCAAAATGTGCTCCACCCTCATCCAATAGAATTGTGATACTTGGCACATTCTCATTAGCTCCCATTTTATCCCACATTCATAAAATCCTCTCATTCTTCAACCCTTGGATTCTATAAATAAATGCATCATTTTCATAATATGGATCCACAAAACTTCATGCATTATCACTATAGCCATTTGAGTTCATAGTTTTTCATCATTTTCAAGCATCATAGCTGAATTATAGTCAATTTCATCTTTGAATCATCCACACTAAATCAAGCTTATCAAAGGGATTGGGAAATAGCTTCTTTCCACATAAAAGGAGCACCAATCCCCCTATGGGATTGAGGTTTGGTTAGCTTAATTGATTTTATATTATGTTCTTGTTTTATTTTCATGTTTTCAACTTTGTTTCTCCAAGAATATCATAGGGAGCATTAGATTTTCTCTTCTAACATGTTTGACACTTGATTTGTGATCTCTTGTTAACTTGTGTGAGTTTTGTGCTCACATTTTGGTCTTAGAAGGAGCATTAATTTTGTATCTCTCCCCATGGTATCACAAGGACAAGTGGGTCTATTTGGACAAGGGGGAATCTTTAATGCTTCATCATCACTTTATCATGGAAACCTACCACTAATCCTTCTGCCATTACCTCCTATAACATCAATATCCACATCAATCATTGGTTTAGGGTAACCCCATTTTCCTAACATACCGATCCCAAATCAATCAAACCAAAACAATCCTCCAATCGTGAATCAAATCAACATACCAAATCCTCCAAACATGCCACTGATATCATAACAACATGTGACATTAATCCAAGCAACACAATCAATCACTACATCATATACAACACCTCAAAATGTGGTCTCCCAAGGACCTAGCACATCAATTGTACCATCCACAACACAACCCCCAATCATCTCTCAAAAAACATCTCAACAACTACCTCAACAAATCACACCATCTCACAATATTCTGAGTCCTCCACCTCCACCTCCAAACCCAAACATGGAAAATCAATAAAACATTACACTACAAGCATCCCAACAAGCCTATAAATTCCAAATTCAACAAGCCACACAAGCTACATAACAAGCGTAGGCACAAAAAGCCGCATGACAAGCACATCAGGCTACTCAAGTGCAAGCACAAGCTTTATTGCAACAACAACAAGCCACACAATCCACACAAACAACACAAGCCACACAGGCTACCCAAGCTGCATAATCTGCTCAACAAGCTCAAGCTTAGGCGCAAGCTCAATATCAAGTGCAACAAGCTCAAGCACAAGCACAACAACAAGTGGCTCAGCAACAAGCCTATCAACAAGCTTTGCAACAATACCAAGTGCAACAAGAAATAGCTTAGCTACTAGCCCAACAAAAAATATTGTTGGCACAACAGAAACAAGACTAACAACAAGCGTTGTTGGCACAACAACAATTGCAAGCATACCAACAAGCATTGTCAATGCAACAAAACTTGCAGCAGCCTCCCACGAACACACAAAACACCCCACCCATCACTCAAGCAATCAAACCACCCCAAAACACATTCATCCTACCTCCCGATCCACCAAATGATGTTTTTACACAAATCACATTGCTCTCACAACAAGTACTAGACCTCCAATCAGGAAAAACAACAAAAACACAAGGGAATTTATGCCCTTATCCATTCAACAAAAGAATTGTGATGGTTCCATTCCCACAAGGATTCAAAATCCCTAAATTTGACAAATACTATGGGATGGGAAATCCTAAAGATCACATAGGGAATTCCATGTACACTATAGGGAAGTTGAATACGATGATTCTTATCTAATGTGACTCTTCCCTCGAAGTTTGGTTGGTCTAGCAATGGAATGGTTCTCCCATCTTCCCCCTGGAATCAAAAAGTTCCAAGAAATTATGGACTTATTCATACAAAACTACTCATTCAACATAGGCATGGACATGAGTCTAGAAGAAATATCCGCCCTAAAAAGAGGGAAACATTCACATCCTTCTTGCAACGATGGTGATCCAAGGCCAACAGGAGCAAGTGGACTATGCTAGAAGAACAAAAAATCTATACTTTCATCACCAATCTCAAAGGGACCTTGTCCTTCCATCTAAAAATGCAATGCATCACCACGTATGACTAGTTGATCCCCAAGGCGCTCAACATCAAAAGAGCCTTTATTGCACAATGGGGCACACCAACATATCAAGACAATTGTCCATTGACCAGTTATAATGAAAAACCTCGCACATGGGAAAAGAAAAAAAACATTACTAACGATGGTGTGGTTCATGCCAAAGCTATTATCAGTGCCTCAAGGCAAAACACAAAACCATATCAACAACCGCAAGTCAATAACTAAAATAACATATAGGCCAACACATCATCGCAAAAACCCAACAATCAAGTGGTCAACAACCTAAATAATCAAGGGGGGCCACCCCCATGAAAAAAGTCTCCCCCCAAAAGAAAATACACACCCCTTGGGGAACCAATTGAATCCGTCATGAAAAAATTGGTATAAGAGAATCTCATTAAAAGCCCTGTTTATGAAAATTATCAAGAGCCCCAAGTGAAAACCACCATGGTATAATGAAAATCACCTTTGCGATTTTCATAAAATCAAGGGACACATGACACCCAGTTGCATGAGATTGAAGAATCTAATCCAAGATCTCATTGATGAAAAAACCATAAACATTGAATAACCCGCAGGGAATTAGGACCTTAAAAAATGTACACAAATCTAATGCTAGATCATAATAAAGGAAACAACAATGGTAAGGCAAAGTATAATAATGTGAACCATGTTTACAACCATGTTGTCACGTCCTTAGATGAATGGGTCACTGTTGTCAACATTAAGGGAGCTAAAGCCGACTGTGGAGTCACCACATGTGGTGGTTGAATTATCATTCTAGGACCATCACAACCACCCAAAACACCCACCTCTAATCTCAAATCTATTCCCAATGGTTATAATGTCTTAGACCAATTGAAAAGAACCCCTGCTTAGATCTCCATCATGGAGTTACTGAAAATCTCACCTACACATAGGAAAATCCTAGAAGAAGCATTCGCCACATCCTCCAACCCAACAGATCTTGATGTGGACCACTTCCAAGCTATGGTTGGACATATCACCACACCACATCTCCTAACATTCTCTAAACAAGATCTCCCAACTCAACCATCTCATAATCGAGCACTCCATCTCGAAGTCTTAGTCCATAAAAATAAAGTCAAGAGAGTCTTGGTGTATGGAGGTGCATGTCTGAATATTTGTACCCTCAAGCTAATAAAGAATCTAGGATTCTCTAAAGATGTCAATGAAAAAGGTAAACCTATCACAATCAGGGCATATGATGACCAAGAAATGGTGTCTCAAGGCACCATTCAACTCCCTATTCAAGTAGGGCCAACTATCATGGAAACTACATGCCAAGTCCTTGATCTTGAATTATCCTATAATATCCTCCTAGGATGCCCCATGGATCCATGGGATGCAAGCTGTGGCATCCACATTCCATCAATGTGTTAAGTTTCCTTATCAAAATCAAGAAGTCACAGTCCATGGTGATCCCGAGCCATTTTATTAGTGCAAGAATTTGGATGCCAGGTACTACAAGATCCCTCAAGTCCCAAATAATGATGAAGGACCCACCTCTCTATATATAGACCCATCTACCCTAGCCTCCACTTCTGAGACAAAGACACCCTCCATTCTAAACATCTTTGATATTAAATTCATTATCCAAGATAATGGGTGTGGGGACTACAAAATGAAAAAGAGCGATTTTGTAATAGGAGAGTTACCTCAATCTCCTAGGTCTCATGGGCAACCACATCCAAGCGACACAACATCCCACACCTTCAAAGCATACCCCTCTAGATTCAAAAGTTGGGGAGACCTAAGCCAGGAAGTACTAGACAAAAAAAGATGTATCAAGTCTACTATACCAAGATGAAAGGCCCATACCTGATCCTCCCATGGATGATGACAACAAAGGACTGCAGGTGATGCTTGGCATGAGCTACAACAAGAAGGAGAAACTCGAAAAAAATGACAACAACCTATTAGAACCTATTGTTGTTGAGAAGTGCATAAAGAATCTTGGCCTTGGATGTACCCCTCTGAAGATAACCATGTGTGGTGTTGTTATGTGGAGCCTAATTAGACTCAAAGGTTAAATTTTCCCCTCTTTTATCAGCACGGTTTCCTCCCAAATTATTTAACGAGGGTTTGGGGGCAATGCCCCCAAGACGGGGTCCAGGGGCAGCCCCTGAAACCTCTCATGGTTTTTTAGTATTTTATAAAGGCGTTTGGCATTATTTTTCTATTGGCTAACATAAAATAACCCTATTTTGTAACCGACATAAGTCTTGATAAAAGACTAAGGGTTAGGGTTTCCATTGACATTGTATTGTAGCATTTGCAACAGTATTGAGTTACAGGGATTACTGGTTGTAATTGGTTTGATTTACTGGATAATAATATTGGACTCTCTATTGGTGGGCGTAGCCCAAGTTTGGGTGAACCATATTAAATATTCTCTTCTTGTTATTATTTTTGTGTTTTTCATTCCTCTATTTAATCTTTATTTGTATTTAATTGATACTTTATGCATGCAATTCCTAACAAGTGGTATCAGAGCGAGTTGTGTTCAATTATCATCTACAGGAAAGTCTCATGGTTGAGTGGGAGTCTCACAATTAAGTGGGAGCAATGGCAGATGAGGTTAAATTGAAGGTAGATAAATTCAGTGGGAAGAACTATCAGTTATGGAAGATGCAGATGGAGGATTATCTTAATCAGAAGGATCTATGGAGGTTGTTGGAAGGAATAGCCAAGAAACCGGCAACCATGAGTGATGAAGATTAGAATATTCTAGACAGAAAGGCACTAGGAGCCATTCGTTTATGTCTGGCACAATCGGTGGCATTCAATATTACAACATCAAAGACAACTCAAGAGTTGATGGAAACCCTGGCAAAGTTATATGAAAATCCTTCCACTTCGAATAAGGTATTTCTTATGAAGTGTTTATTTAATATGGAAATGGCAGAAGGTGGGTTAGTTGTTGATCATTTAAATGAGTTTAATACGGTTACCAATCAATTAACTTTTGTAAATGTAAACTTTGATGAAGAAGTTAGGGCTCTTTTGATTCTATGTTCTTTGCTTGAAAGTTGGAATGACTGGTTGTTAGTAATTATGTTTTTGGTTCAAATACATTGAAATTTGATGATGTTGTTGGTTTTATTTTGAGTGAGGAAATTCATAGGAAAAGCTCAGATGGAACATCCACATTAGGCAGTGTTTTGAATGCAAAAAGTAGGGGCAGAACAAAGGAGAGAGGAAATAATTCTGGAAGTCATGGGAAGTCATGAGGAAAATCAAAGGACAAAAGGTCCCAATCCAGAGACAAGAGGGATTGCTGGTACTGTGGTAAGCTAGGTCATGTAAAGAAAGATTGTTGGTCTCGAAAAAATAAAGGAGACAAAAAGGAAGGCAATAAAGAGGAAAATGTGGTAAGTAATAAATCTGATGAGGATGCTTTGATTCTTTCCCTTGATAATTTTGATGATTCTTGGGTGTTAGATTCAGGGGCTTCATTTCATGCTACGTCCTATAGAAGTTATTTTCTTGATTATGACCAAGGGGATTTTGGGCTGGTTTATTTGGGAGATAACAAACCCTGTTAGATTGTTAGAAAGTGAAGAATCAAGATTAAGTTGTAGAATGGGAATCATTGGCTACTACATGAGGTAAGGCATGTTCCAAAGTTAAAAAGAAATTTAATTTCAACTAGGCAACTAGATAATGAAGGTTGTGTTGTTACATTTAGTGATAAAAATTGGAAGGTTACAAAAGGTGCCTTAGTAGTAGCAAAAGGTGTGAAAGTAGGCACCTTATATCTTTGTACAGGTCATACTGTTCCTTCTACTTTAGTTGTTGCAGAGAAGACACAAACAGGATCAGGAACAGTTGTTGCAGGTTTGCAAGAAGAGACTGAAATAGTTGTTGTAGGTTCTGATACAACACTGTGGCATAACAGACTTGGGCATATGAGTGAAAAAGGTATGAAGGTACTTCATTCTAAGAAAGTTTGACCAAGTCTGAAATGCATTAATATGGATTTATGTGAAAGTTGTGTGTATGGAAAACAAAAGAGAGTTAGTTTTCTCAAGGTTGGGAAGCAAAAGAAAAATGAAAAGTTGGAGCTTGTGCATACAGATATATGGGGACTGGCTTAGGTATCTTCTCTCGGTGGCTCTCGGTATTATGTTACATTCATAGATGATGCAACTAGGAAGGTTTGGATTTATTTCCTTAAGTAGAAATATGATGTATTTGAAACATTTAAGAAATGGAGAAGCTTGGTTGAGAATGAGACAGGTAAACTATTAAAATGTCTTAGATCTGATAATGGTGGTGAATATTGCAGCAAATAATTTGAGGATTATTGTTCCTTTAATGGAATTTGTAGGCAGAAAATGGTTCTAGGGACTCCACAAGAAAATGAAGTGGTTGAGTGCATGAACAAAACAATAATGGAGTGTGCACGAACTATGAGATTGCATGTTGGGTTGCCTTTAAACATGTAAGCAAAGGCTATAAACACTGTTGTTTATTTAATTAATAGAGGTCCCTCTAATCCTTTGGGTTGCGGTATTCTAGAGGAAGCATGGACAGGTAAGAAGGTGAGTTATTCTTTTCTCAAGACCTTCAGTTGTGAAGCATTTGCACATGTAGATTCTAAAATTAAAACCAAGCTTGATGCAAAATCAAAGAAATGTGTATTTGTTGGATACGGCATTGATGACTTTGGTTATAGGATTTGACATTTTGAAAATCAAAAAATTGTGAGAAGCAGGGATGTCATATTCAATGAGCAAGTGTTGTACAAAGATCAGTTGTAGCAGCATGAGAAAAAAGAAAATGATTATGCAGTGTTGGATGATACACCAAACACTGATATTCCAGTGATTCCTCATGCTCCGTAACAACAACAACAACAAATACCACAAACTCCAATGAATGTTAGACGATCTGCAAGGATAAGTAGACCTCCAGAAATATTTTCTCCCTCTTTGTATTCTATTTTTTTAATAGATGTTGGTGAACCTGAAGGGTATGATGAAGCTATGCAGGTGGATACAAAGGCTCAATGGGAGCTTGCAATGAAAGAAGAAATGAACTCCTTGTTGAAAAATCAAACTTGGGAATTATGTAAGTTGCCTACAAGTAAAAAAATTTTACCAAAAAAATGGGTTTATAGGTTGAAAGAGGAAGATGGGGGTAAGAAAATATTTAAAGCCAGGTTAGTTGTAAAAGGATTTGCATAGAGAAAAGGGCATTGATTTTGCTGAGATTTTTTCTCTAGTTGTTAAGATGACTTCTATTCATACTATTTGAAGTATTGTGGTTGTTGATGATTTGCATTTAGAACAATTAGATGTGAAAACTAATTTTCTCCATGGTGATTTGGAGGAGGAGATATATATGGAACAACCCCAAGGATTTGAGGTCAAAGGTAAGGAGAAATTGGTGTGCAGATCGAAGAAGAGTTTATATGGCTTGAAACAAGCACCTTGGCAATGGTACTTGAAATTTGATAGTTTTATGGTTGAGTAAGGCTACAATAGGTGTAATTATAACCATTGTGTTTATTTTAAGAGGTTGGATTATGACAACTACATTATTTTATGTTTATATGTTGATGATATGTTTGTAGTGGAGTCTAACATGGATCATATAAGTGAGTTAAAATAGCAGTTAGCGAAATCATTTGCTATGAAGGATTTGGGGGCAGCAAAACAAATCCTTGGTATGATAATTTACAGAGATAAGAAGAACAGAAAATTGATTCTATCTCAAGCTGGTTATGTTGAAAAGGTGTTGCAGAGATTCCACATGGAAAATATAAAATTTGTCATCACACCTTTGCCTAGTCATTTGAAATTGACTAAGGAGATGTGTCCAAAGACACAAGAGGAGGAAGACAAAATGTCTAAGGTACCATATGCTTTAGCTATAGGAAGTTTAATGTATGTCATGGTATGCATGAGACCAGATATTGCACATGTTGTTGGAGTCATAAGCAGGTATATGAGTAATCCCTATTTGGAGCATTGGAATGCAGTAAAATGGGTTCTCAGGTATTTGAGAGGTAAATCCAATAAACATTTATGTTTTGGGGGCTCTAATGTTGATTTAGCAGGTTATGTAGATTTAGATTTGGTAGGGGATATTGATACCAAGCGAAGTACTACAGGTTATGTCTTTATTGTAGGTGGGACAGTGGTGAGTTGGATCTCCAGGTTGCAAAAGGTGGTTGCTTTATCCACCATAGAGGCAGAGTATGTAGTTGAAACAAAGGCAAGCAAGGACATGATATGGCTGCAATCTTTCATGGAAGAATTGGGCAAACCACAGGCTAACATTTATTTGTTTACGGACAACCAAAGTGTCATACATCTTTCAAAGAATTTTTCCTTGCATTCAAAGACCAAACACATACAGTTGAGGTATCACTTCATTCGGTCAGTATTGGATGATGGATAGTTAAGGCCGGAAAAGATACATACAGATGACAATCTAGTGGATATGTTTACAAAGGCAGTGCCAAGGGAGAAGTTGAGCTCCTCTTCAGCTTCAGTTGGTCTTCAAGACTGAAAACAATAAAATCAAAACAACAGGGTCCAGGGTGCTTATTTCCAATGGGAGCTACAAGGTCAGTAGTGTTATGATCAGTCTCCAAGTGGAAGATGATTTTTATTATTTTATAAAGGCATTGGGCATTATTTTTCTATTGGCTAACATAAAAAACCCTATTTTGTAACCAACATAAGTCTTGATAAAAGGTTAAAGATTAGGGTTTTCGTTGACATTGTATTGTAGCATTTTCAGCAATATTAAGTTGCAAGGATTACTAGTTCTAATTGATTTGATTTATTGGATAATAATATTGGACTCTCTATTGGTGGACATAGCCCAAGTTTGGGTGAACCACATTAAATATTGTCTCTTGTTGTTATTATTTTTGTGTTTTACATACCTCTGTTTAATCTTTATTTGTATTTAATTGATACTTTCTGCATGTAATTCCTAACATGTGGCAAAGGTGCCTCGGTTAAAAAATTCAAAGCTCCTCCTCAATTACTGGTATCCATAGGTTTACCCTTAGACAACTATACCTACGATATAACCAATGTGTGTGATGAGGACCCTCTCATTGATCTACCCATGTTATTTGAGGATTCCTCCCTCTGCATGATTAGAATCCTATCTTTTGAACCAAGTAGCCAGACCAATGAGCTAAAACTTTTCTATCTCCAACTCATCGACTATAACCAACGAGGACCACCAATCTTGGACACATTCAAAAATGATGAGGTTCTCTCGAAATTTATGGGATTGTGAGATACTACACCATATGGAGATCATAAATCAGAATTCGGCATTGAGCTGGACACATATGCCTACTATGGGGAAAAGACTGAATTGCTCAGTCGCAAAAGTGAAAATTTAAGAGTAATATCTAGGTCTTTAAGTGAAAACCACCCTGTGGCACTTTTTGACCCCAAAAAGAGTAAAAAAAAAGGGACACATACAATGGTTAAAACCTCTCTTAGGTTCCAAAGGATGAGGGATTCAATCTTCCCCTTAGTGCTATTCATCAGGAAAAGTCAACAGTCTTAGTAGAGAAGTGCAATCCAATCAACCTAGGAATAGAAGAAACACCACATATAACCTTATATGAAAAATCACTTTTGATAGAAGAACAGGAACTTCTAGTTGCATTCCTAAGGGAAGGAAAGGTAAACTTTGCATGGACCTACATTGACATGCCCAGTCTTGATCCAGAAATTGTGGTTCATCATCTAGTTGTCTATCCAGAGGCAAAGCTAGTGAGACAAAAATTGAGAAATATGCATCCACAAATAGCATTACTGTTCAAATTTGAATTGCAGAAGCTTCTCGATGTTGGCTTCATATGACCAATTGATTATCCAAAGTGGGTTTCAAATCTTGTACCTATTTCAAAGCCCACCGGGGGCATCTGCATCTGCACAAATTTTAGAGACCTAAACAAAGCATGCCCTAAGGATGATTTCCCTCTCCCAAATATAGACATGATTGTGGATATGACAGCGGGTCATGAAATGCTATCACTAATTGATAGATTCTTAGGGTACAAGTAGATCATGATAGCTAAGGATGACCAACACAAGACAACTTTCACTTGTCCATGGAGGACCTACTATTGGAACATGATGTTGTTTGGGTTGAAGAACGTTGGAGCAACCAACCAAAGAGCTATGATGCTAATCTTCCACGATATGATTCATAAAACTGTGGAAGACTATGTGGATGACATTTTAGCCAAATCAAGGAAACGTCGATATCACATAGTAGCACTAAGCTCCATCTTTCATAGGCTATAGGAGTACAAGGTTAGACTGAATCCTAAGAAGTGTTTCTTCATTGTACAATTAGGGAAACTTCTAGGGTATATCATGTCTATGAGAGGAATCGAGATAGATCCTGCCAAAGTCAAAGCAATTCTTGAAATGGAGGCACCAAGAACATTGAAATGGTTAAGAGGCTTACAGGGAAGACTCCAATCCATCTATCGATTCATAACACAATTAGCAAATAAGGCTATCCCATATTCTCATTTACTCCAAAGGGGGTAGCATACAAGTGGGATGAGAAATGTGATTAGGCATTCAATAAAATTAAGGAGTACTTGTTAACACCACTAGTCCTTATGCCATCGATTCCAAACAAGTCGTTAATCCTGTACATATCGGCAACAACAACAGCTCTTGGCGCTCTCTTAGCTCAACATGATGAAAATGAGAAAAAGACAGCTATTTTCTATATCAGTAGAACCATGGTGGGACATGAGTTGAATTACACATTCATTAAGAAGGCTTACTTAGTAGTAGTGTTCGCTACACAAAAATTCAAGAGCTATATGTTGGCCCATCAAATTAAGCTCATTGCCAAAATAGACCCTCTCAAATATCTTCTTTTAAAAGAAACACTCATAGGACAAATGGCTAAGTGGGTTATGATCCTAACAAAATATGACAATGAGTACACAGAATGAAAAGCCATTAAGGGACAAGTAATTGTAAACCAACTGGAAAAAGCACCTATATATTCAAAAAACCCATTAGAATCAAAAAATTTTGATTAGTCAATCTTAAATCTTAGTGCAGCAAATCATTGGAAAGTATATTTTGACAGATCCTACACACAACATGGGTCAAGAATGGGAGTTTTCTTCATCACACCACAAGGAGATTGCATACTTAATTCATATAAGTTGTCTTTTCCTTACACAAACAACATTACAGAGTATGAGGCTCGTGTCATAGGACTCAAAATAGTAGTATAGTGGTAGATCATGGCACTTAAGGTCTATGGAGACTTGCAACTTATCATCAACCAAGTCAATGATGAATACCAAACGAAGGATGAAAATTTGACCCCATACAAGAAACTGGTGGAAAGCCTCAAATAATTCTTCATTGACATCACGTTTGAACAAATACCAAGGGAAAACAACAGAGCAATGGATGTTATGGCAATAATCATATTGCTACTAGATATCCCACGTAATGTCCATAAACATGAATTCCTAGTAGAGTAGCTTCTCGTACCAACATTCGAGGTACCATAGTTTGAATTTGTTTGTGAAATTGTTGGTCCCAGTGATTCCTGGTACAATGACATATACACCTACCTGAGAATAGGAGTCCTCCCTGTCGATATCACCTTGAACCTTAAAAGAACATTTGTTAATAAATAGTCCCATTTCATTATTTTAGGTGACACCCTCTATTGTAGGAGTATTGAAGGAACCCTTTTATGATGCCTAAATGCTAAGGAAGCTTTGACTGATTTAACTAAGGTCCACAATGGCATTTTTGGTTCACATTCGAGTGGTATGACCTTGGCCAAGAAACTACTGAGGACTAGGTACTACTGGCCTACAATGGAAAGGGAAGCTCATTATTATGTCTAAAGATGCTTGCAATTTCAACATCATGGGGATCTCATCCATGCACCAACTTAGGAGCTCCAATTGATTATAACACCTTGGCCCTTTTCATAGTGGGGGATCGATCTCATTGGTAAAATCACCCCCACCTCATCTAGTGGACATAAGTTCATTATCACTGCCACTAAGTACTTCAAAAAGTGGGGAGAGGCCATCCCCATAACCTATATCATAGGAAGGCACATTTCCAAGTTCATCCTAAACTACCTTATTTGCCACTACAGTGTCCCTCAAGTCATCATCTTAGATAAGGGGACACATTTCAAAAATCAGGATGTTCGAGACCTATGCCAAAAATTCAATATCCAACATCACTTTTCTACTCCATATTACCCCTAGGGTAACGACCAAGCTGAGGCTTTTAATAAAACCATCTTGAAAACCCTAAAGAAAATAGTCAATAAGGTTGGTTATGACTAGCACTTGCAATTGAATCCCGCCTTATGGGTCTATCGAATGAGTATTCACACGCCAATAGGTGCAACCCCATTCTCCCTACTCTATGGATCAGAAGCCATCCTTCATATTGAAATCAAGCTCCCATCCTTAAGAATATCATTGTAGAATCTCATCACTGATGAAGAATATCGGGTGTCATGATTGAATGAGCTAAAACTATTGGATGGGTGGCGCATGGATGCTTTAAACCATCTACAATTGTATCAAAACCATCTCAAGCGAAGCTACAACAAAAATATCAGGAGTCAAAACTTTCAAGTTGGAGAGCTCGTGTTAAAGGAGAATCAAAAGAATATACCAAATCTAGATAGCAAGGGAAAGTTTGAACCCAATTGGTTGGCACCCTTCATCGTCGCAACAAGCTACAAATTAGGAGCATATCAATTATGTGAACCCAAAGGTGAGCCTCTACAGGAGCCCATCAATAGCTCTCATCTCAAAAAAAATTATGGCTAAATTCACAAGGTATAAATCCAAAAATGGGGTTGGGGCCCTAGCTCGGTTGGCTAAATCTTTCCTATTGCAGGAGGTTGGTCACGAGGTCTAGTCTCCCCCACCCCCATGGTACCGGAGGGCGTGTCGCGCCAGCGCTGCTTGTCACGTTAAAAAGTTTACCAGGCGCATTATAGTTTATATGGGGTCGTGCTACCCGATTCCTGCAGTCTTATTAAAAAATAGAGCTCTTGAAGTCAGAAATATGGCGTTCCCATGTCTGTGCGAGCCGAGCTAGGGCACCCGTGCCCTAGCTCTTTCTTCTGATCTGCATGTTGTGCGCTGGGGGGGGTCTTTTCGTCTGTTGGGGTACCATTTTGGTTTTTGTTTGGTCTTGTTGCGGCCTCCTGGGTGGGCAGTGGTGCCGTTTATGGCGCTATCTTCTGTGGGTGGGGTGTTTTCTGCCGTGTGGTGTGGGGTTCGAATCTGGGGGCTGCGGTGGGGTGGGCTGGGAGTCTCTTGGCGCCCGCCTTGGCTCGGCCTAGTCTGCGGGTTTGGGCTTAGGGTGCCGTGGGGTGTGGGTGCCGGGGGGTTTGTTTTCATGGTGGTGTTGGGTGGTGCTGTGGGGGTTTTGCTTGTGTGTGGTTTTTTGTTGGTGGGGGTGTGTGGGGTGCTAGCCTTGGTGTGGGGTTTTTTCATCCTTTGTCTGGTTGGGGGTTTGGGTGTGGTGCGTTGCTTTTGTTCTTTTCCTCAATGGAGCATGGGGAGCTGTCGGGGTTTGGAGCCAAGTTGAATTTTTAGAATGCTTTCAGCTCGAAACCTTTGCCTCATGGGTCACGACTTTTCGATAATAATTTATTCTCTCAGACCTTGGAAAAGAATGAGACGGGACCAACAGGTGGGTTTCGTTTTTCAAAGATTAATGGTTGCCTAGAAAGGTGCAAGGAGAGGCCAAATGTTGTGATCCTGATGGAGATGCTCGCGGATGATATTGAGTACTACTCACGTCACTCATTGTATTGTAAATTTTTGGGTTTGAAGATTTCGCTACAATTTTTGGAGGCCTGGGCCTAGAGAACTTGGCTGCCGGAGGGAGAGATGGAGATTAAGCTCCTAGCAAATAACTATTTTATGGTTTCATTTGACTGCATGGCAGATAGGATCAGGGTTTTTGAAGGAGGTCCTTATTTTTACAATCAGGTGGGCCTGTTTATCAAGTCGTGGCATGCGGGCTTCAACCCAGCTGAGGAGATTCCAAGTTGGGTCCCAATTTGGGTTAGATTGCCGAGGCTCCCGGTTGAGTGTTGGCGTGAGGATGTTCTGCATTTACTCGCTTCAATGCTTGGTAAACCTGTACGCTCTTCACAGCAGACACAGTTCAAAAAGGTAATGACTTTTGCTTGATTCTGTGTGGAAATTGATTTAAGTAAACCATTGCCAGACTCTCTGGAAGTGAGTGCAGGATCTTATTCATGGGTTCAACAGCTCGATTATGAGACCTTACCTTTTAGGTGTTGTCTGTGTCATGAGTACGACCACTTACTTTGGAGATGCCCAAGGGCCAAGCCTTTGGAGACTAATTCTTCACAACCCTCCAATGGTCAGCCTAGGGTGGACAAGGGCAAGGGCCCTATTTCGGGTGGTGATACCGGGGAGGAGGGCTTTACTCCTATCAGATCTCAGAATAGAAACAAGGGGCATAAAAGGACTATGAAAGAGAGGCAGGATGAGGATACTTTCAATCGATTCGAGATTTTGGAGGATTTTAGTCAGCAGGAAGTGAATCCTGGATTGGTTGATTTGGATCAAGGAATTCTGGGCACTGATCAGCAGGGGTAGTTGGAGGTGTTGGAGCAGGCAAACCATCAAGTGGTGAGTTTGGATTCACAGGGTGTCATGCTGGATGGGGGAGGTCTGGGTTAAGAGCAGCTTAGTCCTGAGGCTGCTCCTGATCCACACAATGATGGGTCCTTGCAGGTTGTATCAGATCTAAAGATCGAGGCCCAGAAAGAATCAAGTAGTATTGTGGTGAAGGAGAGTGAAGCTTTGTCTCTTTCGGGGCGGAAGTCTGGCTTGGAAGGGGGAAAGAATAGTAAGGCATCTCCTCTTTTGGGTATCCTGCAAAAGGATCTTAAGAAAGGAGGGGCGGAGAAAGCCGCTAAACTGGGGAGGAAGAAGGATTTGGAGAAGATCAAATTGATCAAGGAAAATTTGGTGGAGTCAGGGTCAGTCAAGACTCTGGATTCTCATTTCCCAAGCCCTTTGAAATGATTGTTCTCTCATGGAATGTTAGGGGCTTGAACAGTGGCCCTCGACAAAAAGCTGTTCGGAACTTGGTTAGAAGTCAGTCTCCTGATATTCTCTTTTTGCAAGAGACCAAAATTTCTGTGGAGGATATGATGGGTATTATGCCCAAGATTTGGATGAGTGGGGAATGCCAGTGCATTGGTGCTTAGGGTTCCTCCGGAGGGGTGGCTTGTTTATGGAACCCTCGAAAGATTTGTCCTCAATGGTGGGTGTCCTTTAGGTCCTCCATCTCTATGGTAGCCTGTTGTCATGAATCTGGTGAGCTGGTTCTGTTTTCCAACATCTATGCTCTGGTGGATATGCAAGGCAAGCAAATTTTGTGGTCGAATATTTGCTTTGTACGAAGTATGGATCCTTTTCTTCCATGGATTATTGGGGGTGACTTCAATGCTATCACAGAGATTGTTGAGAAACGGGGTGGTACTATGCGGTTGGAGGCTTCTGCCTTCCTATTCCAGGACAATATCTCTATTTTGAATCTGGTTGATATCAAGCTTGGTAATGGACATTTTACCTGGAACAATCGGAGGCCCGGTGAAAACTGCATTGCGGAGCGGTTGGATCAGTTTCTGGTTTCTTGCTTCTGGGTTGGGGATAGGTGGTTTTCTACCTCGGAGATTCTTGACTGGAGGGGCTCTGACCATTGGCCTATAAATATTTCTATCCTCTCGGCTAGGCGGCCCTTCAAGCCGTCCTTTAAATTCCAACTTATGTGGCTGAGGGATCCTGATCTCCATGACTTCATTACTCGGTGGTGGCAGGAGGGTAGACTGACCTTTGGTACTGCAATGTATGTCTTTACTAAGCTTCTTCAATTTGTTAAGTATAAGCTTAAACATTGGAATAGGAATTGCTTTGGAAATATTTTTAATGCCAAGTCTGATGCACAAGCTAAGTTGGATGGTATAACGAGGGTAATTAGGGAGAATGGGGTGTCTGAGAGCCTGTTACAGGAGGAATCTAGGGCCTTGAAATTTTTGGAAGAATGGGAGCTGCGAAAGGAGATCTTTTGGAAACAAAAATCTTGGATTGATTGGCTTAAGGATGGGGATAAAAATTTTGCCTTCTTCTTTCATTCTGTTAGGGTGCGAAGGCATGGTAACGCTATTCCTGTTTTGGTCACTGATAGGGGAGAGACTTTGAATTCTTATCAACGTATTTCAGAGGAAGTTGTTCACTATTTTTCTTCCCTATTTAGAGAGGAGCTGCAGGGGAGTTCAGTGGAGGAGGCTCAGGTTCTTTCATGTATTCCTCAGTTGGTGTCACGTGAGATGAAGGAGGATCTTATGGGTGAGATTACTTTAGAAGAGTTGGAGAGGACAGTGTTTCAGATGAAGAAAGGAAAAGCCCCTGGCCCTGATGGCTTCCCAATTGAGTTTTTCCAGGAGTTCTAGGAGATCAAAAAAATTGATTTATTAGAGGTGGTCAAGGAGTCACAGCGGAATAAGCAAATGTTAAAGGCCCTGAATGCCACCTTTTTGGCACTTATTCCCAAGTGTGAAGGGGTAGACAAGTTGAGTTGGTTTCGTCCGATTTCCCTTTGCAATGTAGTGTATAAGATTATTACAAAGCTAATTGCTAATAGGTTGAAAAAGTGGCTTCAATTGCTCATTTCTGAGGAGCAAAGTGGTTTTGTGGAAGGCCGACAAATTCTTGATGGGGTTGTTATAGCTACTGATACCATCCATTCTATGGCTATTTCTAGAGAAAAGTCTATGTTCATCAAACTTGATATGGCAAAGGCTTACGATAGAGTCCGATGGTCCTTTCTTCAAAAGATCCTGGCTAGCTTCGGATTCAGAGATGATTGGATTCAATGGGTTATGAGTTGTGTCACATCTGTTTCTTTCTCTGTTTTAACTAATGGGGAGCATTCTGAGTTGTTTGAGGCTTCTCGCGGGATAAGGCAAGGTGATCCTCTCTCCCCTTACTTGTTTATTCTACTTGTGGAAGGATTGGGACGCCTTCTGAGACAACAGGTGGAGTTGGGTTTTATTCAGGGATGGAGATGGGGGGATGATTTACCCCCTCAATCACATTTGTAGTTTGTGGATGATACTGCCTTGATGGGGGTTGCCACTATTTGGGAGGCAACAAACTTTCGTAGGGTGTTGGACATGTACCTTGAGGCTTCGGGTCAATCAATTAATGATGACAAATCTTCCATCTATTTCTTCAATACTCCAGATCCTATCCAAAGGAGAATAGCTCAAGTTCTTAGATTCCAGATTGGGACCCTTCCTCTGTCTTACCTTGGATTTTCTATTGCGGTGGGAAGATTAACAAGGGAGTCATGGCAGCCTATCTTGGATAAACTTCGGTTGAAGGTTACTCTCTGGACCACCAGATGGCTGTCCTTTGCTGGGAGGGTTCAGTTGCTAAAATTTGTGATCCAGGTTGTTCCCATTTATCGATGTATGTTGCAGGTGGCTCCTAAAGGTTTTGTGGCAGATTTGGATTCACTGGCTAGACAGTTTTTATGGGTAGGCAATCTCCTGTCTTCCAAGTGGAGTTTGGTTCGATGGGACATGGTGTGTTGCCCTAAGCAGTTGGGGGGCTTGGGGTTGAGGCAACCTACTCTGGAAGGGTTGGCTTTGGCAGCAAAACTTTATTGGAGGTGGTGCACGGAGAAGGACAGGGTTTGGGCTAGGATCCTTTCCTTTAAGTATGTTCAAGGCACTCTTGGGGAAGATATCCCGCGTTATCCCCTGGTTGGAAAGGGATCAGTGGTTTGGGCTACCCTTAAGAAGGGAGTTGTGTTCATTAAGGATGGCTTATTTTGGATCTGTCAGTGTGGGACTGAGGTTCATTTCTGGCATGACTCTTGGGATGGCCATCCTCCCATCCTCTCTCAGTTCCCTCATTTGGAGGCCTTGAGTAGGAGTTTTAGTGATGCTGGCTGGATGAGGGTAAGTGATTTTAAGGTTCTTTCTTTTCAAGGTCAGCTTATGAGTGCTAGATGGAAGACTCCTGAGGAGTGGCCGGTGATTGGTATGGCTGAGGATTACAAGGATCTGCATAATATTCTCTCAGGTAGATAGTGTAACCCCCTCAGAGATAAGGATATTCTTGCATGGGAGCCTAATCTGAAAGGTCACTACACGGTAGCGTCGGGTTATCAGAGGTTGCTTTCTCAAAGGGTTGAGGGGGCGGAAGTTCCTTGGTGGAAAAAGGTGTGGCATAAGTTTTCTTGGCCAAAATGCAATTGCTTTGCCTGGATTTTGACTTGGAATAGGTGTTTAACTTGGGACAATATTCAGAGGCGTGGGTTTCAGGGCTTGTCGAAGTGTGTGTTGTGCAGGAATGGGGTTGAAGACTCTTCACATCTATTCTTCCGGTGTCCTTTCACCCTGCAGATTTGGCATTTTTGGTGGGGTGTTTGGAATAGTCCCTGTGTTCATGCTTCCTCCTTAATGGAGTTTTGGACTAGCCTGGGTAGGCCTCCCTCGATGGCCTCTTTTTTGCAGGACGCGTGGCAGGCTGGGCCTATTTTTTTGTTGTGGCAGATTTGGCTCGAACGGAATAGGAGGATCTTCAAGGGGGAACTGTTACAGGTTCAACAGGTGTGGGGTAGAGTTCTCGGGATGGTTCAAGAGACAATTCAAGCTAAGGGTGTTGGGGCTGCCGCTTGAGAAGAAAGATGCTGAGTTGGTGGCTCGGCTGGGTATCCAGGGATTTACCCCTAATGCTTCGTGGGGCCAGAGAGGTAGGAGGGTGGGGCAGCGTGTTCAGCGGCAAGGGCATTGGCAGTTTCCCCCTGTTGGAATTTTGAAGGTTAATTCTGATGGTTCTTCCAAAGGAAATCCTGGTCCTGCTGGTGTTGGGGCGGTTGGTAGGGATTCTTCTGGTTCGGTGGTTTTTCTTTTCTCCATTCATAAGGGGACACAAACTATCAACCTCATGGAAGGTTGGGCGATTCTTCATGCCTTGGAGAGGGCCTATGAGCTGGGGTGGAGTAAGGTTATTTGTGAATCTGATTCACAGGTTTTGGTTAATTTACTCAATAAAGGAAGAACGTTGGATGTGCACTGGCAGTTGGCGGTGTTGGTGCAACAAATTTTGCAGATTGGTAATCTTATGGAGAGGGTGTCTTTTGTCCATATTCCGCGTGAATGGAATAGGGCGGCTGATTGTCTAGCCAAGTGGGCTTCAAAGCATCAGGAGGATTGGAAGATTAAGGATTGGGCTCAGCTGCCTCTAGAGCTAAGTCCGGATTTGGAGAGGGTTCTCGCGGAGGACAAAGGCGGCATTGATTGATTTGGTTTTTGGCTCTGTTATGTTTTTTTTTCTTCGGGCTTCTGCCTTTGACTTGTGTGTAATGCTGGTTTCCATTATTCAATAAATTTTTTACCCTTTTTTATTAAAAAAAATTAAATAAATAAATAAATCCAAAAATACAAAAAATATTTAAAAAAATCAGAAAAAGGGATTGAAAATAGTAAAGAATTTAAAATCATCCTCTAGTGAAAACCACTTCAATGGCACTTTGGGCAAGTACCTTGGTGAAAACCTGGCAAACAAGTGTCTCATGTAAATAAGCACTCTTCACCCACCATGATCTCTACAACTTGTCTTGCATCATTCACCCATCACATTTCAAATCTCCATCCATCACCCATCTGCGTCTGCATCATAGCTTGATCCTGTGTTTGTATCATGTTACCTCCTAGTACTACTGGCACATTCTTAGGGTCAGTTTGTCCTACCTATATCAGATTAGTCTATTGCACTACGTTGGGGGCATGTTCATATACCTACATTGGAACGAATTCGTGTATATTCTTGAAGTCTTCCTTAAAATGAGAAAATCCATTTAAACATTCAAAAAATCCAAAAATCCAAAAGCATTCATAAAATCAGAAAACCCAAAAACATTCAAAACATATCAAAATCCAAAATAGGTCAAAAAGTTAGAAAAAGTCAAAAATTAAGTCATCTTGTCAAACTACGGGTCTTTGAGCTCTAAACATAAACAAGGCCATCATCAATGTGCCCCCAAGATACATTAGGTTGGTCCTTTAAGAGTCTATCACAATAAATTGGCAATCCATTTGTTCATATCTCATCAATAAACGAGTCTATGCCAGTTGAACTCCATGGTCTCTACGTGTATAATGTAGGCAAGGTTAATCTTTGATCAACCTCGAGGCCCCTATGATAGGTCTTTAGTTTAAGTTCTTTGTCAAAATATTAAAAAACACCAAAAACATTAAAAAATTAGAAAATCAAAACATTTGTAAAACATCTTGAAAATACCAAAAACAGCCTCATAAAACTTCAAAATTGCTAAAAAAATTCAAAAAACCCAAAAATCATCCACCCCATTTCATGTTCACCCAAAATAAACATCCACTCATAATAAATCATCGACATCCTCAACCTTTGGTGAAACAATTGGAAATAAGTATGGAAAATCAAAAGTGAAAACTCAAATGTCAAAGGTCTCAAGTCTAGGTCAATAGGTAAACAAGTTGGTCAACTCTTGGTATTAATTATAGACACTGAAAAATGTCCTAAGTTCATGAGTGTCATTTTTCTTGGTTGTTGTCCTTCGATAATTGAATAATTTTAATTATTCAATTAAGTTTGATTGAATTCCTTTATTAATTAAATAATTTTTAATTATTTAATTAATTCACCTTCTCATTTTTATTCTATCCTGATCAATTAAAATTATTTAATTGCGTCGCTAATATATCCCTTTCTTCAATAATTAAATAAATTATTTTTTATTTAATTATTTATCTTTCATCTATAGTCAGATAATAATAATAATCATTATTTGACATTTTATTCTTCTATAATTAAATAATTGTCGAAATTATTTAATTGTGTTTCATTCCTCTCTTTTGGATAAATAATTCAAATTAATTATCCATGTCTAATTTCCACCTGATTAATTTAATTAAATGCTCATTTTGTCATTTTCTCTAAATAAATAATTTGGATAAATTATTTATTTACCGCTTGTCATTTTCCTCCATTTTGAATAAATAATTTAAAATAAATTATTTATGCACCTCCACTTGGCCAAAGATACCCTGTCATTATTTCCTGTTATAGTCTACATGTCCTTGCATGTTTGTCTGTCATGATTCCTTCAAGAATAGCATATTCTTGGTGCATCAATTCTGGACCATTGATCTTAGAATCCTTCTAGAGGATTAATCTCAGTCATTCATTCAAAGGATTGTCTATAAAATAAACCTTCTCCATTTTCAGCTTAACAGCTAATTGTCTCCAACTTTCTTGCTACCATTTGCAGGTTTTGCATAAATATTTCAACAAATCTGAGGGCAAAGTTGCATAACAAGAAGAAGGAGAGTAAGAGAAGGAATCAACTACAATATGGGGAGTGCTTTATTTTGTTTTCTTTCATTTTGATATCTCTGTTTGTTTGTATTCTCTTATTTGGATGAGGTTAATAGCTTATAAGTGTTGGTTGTCACTTTATCTATGTTATTTTATTTTTAACCTCATCTCACATTGGTGAATCTGACGTGAATCTTACAATTTTGTAGAGAAATTTGTGTGTTTTCTTGTTTATTTTTGTTGTTTTGCAAGTTATAGCCAAGAATTCATACGAAATCTCGTCATCTTCTTTTGAGCACAGAAAAATGGGCACATAAAATATTTTTAAACAATTATCTGGGTTTTGTAGGCCTTGTTCTCAGCTTTTCAGATCTTCAAACGGTTTAAAATTTTGTTAAGATTTGAGAAAGTTATGGCCGTTTTAGTGATTGCAACTTTTTAAGATTTAGTTGTTAAGACCCGAATTTTCTTTTGTTTATAGCAGTTTTGTCTTGCAGGATTTTGCAAAACTTTTTCTGGGTTTTGAAGGTCTATGTCTTATTTTTCCATGGATATCTATGGTTTAAAATTTTGTTTATTTTTGAGAAAGTTATCACTATTTTAGTTTTTTTTTTATCCACGTGCTAAAGGTCGTCCCTTCCATGTACCACCAATGTTTGAAGTTTCCATTTGAAGGCACTGAGATTACTATATATGGAGACCCTAATCTGTTCCAATATTGTACCAATTTATGTTGTGTATCAGAGCATCAAGTGCCTATCAATAGGGAAGCTTTGACATCTTTGTCTTCCAAATTCATTGACCCATCAACACTCGTGAAGCCTTTCGCTTCTTCATCCACTGCATCCACTTTTGCTTCTTCAACCACCATGACCACTTCCATAACACTTACCACTTCATTTATCACCCCAAGCATCGACCCAAGCTTCCAAATTCAGGACCAAGGATGTGGATAGTACAAGATAAATATGACTTATTGCATAACCAAGATGCCCAAGTCTCCCCAGGTCTATGGCAAATCCTGCTTTAGAATACAAGAAAAAGAAATTTTCAGGGTTCCTCTAAATACAATTTTCATTAAGTGGGGTGAAATGAGTGAAGAGGACACAGATGATATACTATCTTGCATTTATAAATAACCACAAGATTTGACTCCCTTGCCAGTAGCAATATATGGAAAAGGATACAACATGATAAAAGCAAAAGGCTATGATGGAAAAAGTGGTCTTGGCAAGGATAAGAATGGAAGGCGTGAGTCATTATTAGTTTTAGAGAGACCAAAACATCTTGGGTTAGGGTTAGGTCTACGAGAATCTAGTGATCCAAGTACCAATGTGCTTCTATGTGAATTAGTGTATGCTTCAAACTATGTTGAGACAACTGAGGACACCTCTTCTAAAACTGACTCTCATTAATGGGAATTTGACTCTCAATGATCCTTAAGTGATTGTTTCCTTGATGAATTATTCCTTGAACCTAGCGAGCCTACATTTGAAGAACAATTATGGCAAATGTTCAAGATCGATACAACACTAAATGATGCCAAGTCCAAATCATATTTTGTTCCCATTCGTCCTAGCCTCAACGTACTTGTCCAGTGACCCCAAATTGATGACCATCATGTAGAATCACTTGAATCATCACTTGCCATTACTGACCCTACCCCTGATGCTACTCCCTTTATCCCTTACTTCACTTGTGAGTATGAAACAAGTGAAGGACAATACTGGATAGAATTTGGCATAGAGCCAGATGATGACAACTTCATTTTCAATGTCTCAGTGTCCATTTACATGCTCTTTGTGTCATCTCCTCAATTTGCAAATGTTGATGATGGAATACCCTTGGTTTACCCTGACCTAATTGACTAGAACCAACAAGGCCCACCAGTAATGGACACTTTTCAAAATTATGAGGCTCTAGCATAATTTCTAGGGCTACGAGAAGGCATTCCAAATGGGGATCACAATGTTGGTTTTACCATTGACTTGGATTGTGTTGCTTATTTTTGGGAGACTGTGCCATCCTCTAGTTGCAAAATTAAAAATAAAAATAAAACAAAAAATGACACATCTTTAGGTGAAAACCAAAAGGCACCTTCTAACAGCAAAATAGTAAAAATAAATGATGTATCTAAGGGTGAAAATCTCCCTGAGGCGCCCAAGGGTGGAGGATTGGACTTTCTCCCCGTAGATAGAGAAAAATTAGCAATGCTTATCGAGGACACCATAATAGTTAACATAGCTACTGTGGAGGACCCCGAAATGGTTCTCTTTGCGACATCATTGATAGAAGCTAAACAACCAAAATTTCAAAAATTATTCTCATAACGCAAGATAAACTTTGCATGGTCTTATGCTGACATGTCGGGGTTAGATCTTGAGTTAGTATTACATCACTTGCCATTATTGCCAAATTCCAAGCCAGTAAAACAAAAGTTGAGAAAAAATCACCCACAAGTTGCATTGCTGGTTAAAGCGGAACTCAAAAAATTGTTGGATGTAGGTTTTATTAGGTCAATTGACTATACAGAATGGATATCCAACATCATCCCTATCACCAATTATATTGGACAAATTTGCATATGCACAGACTTCTAAGATCTCAATAAACCATGCCCTAAAGATGATTTCCCTCTGCCCAACATTGACATCATTGTGGACCTTACAGTTGGGTATGAGATGTTGTCCCTTATGGATGGTTTCTCTGGTTATAATTAGATTTGTATTGCCCCTGAAGACCAACACAAAACTACTTTCACATGCCCTTGGGGTACATACTATTGGACTGTAATGTTGTTTGGTCTTAAAAATGCAGGCGCTACATATCAAAGGGCAATGACAACAATATTCCATGACATGATACACACATTAATGGAGGACTATGTGGATGACCTTTTGGAAAAGTCATTGACAAGAAAAGACCATCTTTCAAATTAATTTTTTAGGAGGATGGAAGAGTATAAGGTTCGGTTGAACCCGAAAAAGTGTGTTTTTGGTGTAACATCAGGCAAGTTGTTGGGGTACATAGTCTCCCGTAGAGGCATTGAAGTTGACCCCGCTAAATTTAGGGCTATATTGGATATGCCTCCTCCTAAGGGAATTAGTGACCTAAGAACGCTACAAGGCAAGCTTCAATCTATCAGACAGTTCATTGCCCAACTTGCAGATAGGTGCCAACCATTTCAGTATCTCCTATGCAAAGGGATCCCCTTTGTGTGGACAGATAAATGCCAGGAGGCATTTAACCAGATAAAACAATACTTATTGTCACCTCCAGTTCTCATGCCTCCTATCAAAAGAAAACCATTAATTCTATATATCTCTGCAACTACATCGGCACTGGGGGCATTACTATCATAGAATGACTATGAAGAAAAAGAAAGAGCCATATATTATATCAGTAGAACACTGGTGGGGTATGAGCTAAATTACACACCCATTGAACGTGCTTGTTTGGC
>VDFB02044319.1:0-10768 GCA_007258455.2 Sequoia sempervirens | reverse complement strand
ACATGTAAAAATAAAATAATTCTTACATAAATAAAAATAAAAATGTAAATACAATAATTATTTAATAAATAAAAATGTTATTTTAGATAAAAATAAAGTCAAGAATACATATAAAATAAAATTAGAATAAATCTTAAGTAAAGAAAATAACTAAAGACTATATTTTAAGAAATCTTTTAGATATCTATACTAAGTTATTTGTCACTTTTGTGAATTTAGATTTATTATTTATTATTTATTAGTTTTACTTTAGAATTGATTATTTCATTAGATGAGTATAAAAATATTTAATCAAATTAAAAATAAAAAAGAGTAAGTAGATATCAAATTTAAAAACTAACTAATAATTCTTCAAATGTCAATTTTAAATTTTAAAAATTAAATATGATTATATTAGAAAAATTGTTAAAATCTTAGAAAGAGATATAACTGTTGTTTATTATTTGACAAACAAATAATTAATCAAACAAAATAAAAAATAAATAATAATTTTATGAAATGTAAAAAAGGTAGCAATTAAAATTATTAAAAAAATTACTTTTTAAAAAGTAGTTATATATATACACACACTTTTGTAAGTAAAAGATGAGAAATTTTAAACAAGAGTCATGTTGTGTCAAGTTTCTTAAATAAGTTAAATTAATTTAAATTACATTTAGAATTGAAGCATGGTTCATGAAATGAAATACCAAAGATATGCAATTATATATTATAAAGTTAAATCCAGTTCATTTAAGAAAAAAAGGAAAGTGTAAGGTAACATAAAACATTAGAGAGTTAGATAAAAAAGAAATAATATTAAGAAGAATGTATCTTTATCCATTAGCAATTAGAGTTGACTTTTTAGAAGAGATGTCAATATAGGGGTCATTAAGTTATTTCCAAAGGAGAATATTTTGCTTTATTTAAAAAAATGGAATCCATTTTAGTTTTATCTTTCCAATTTAATATTATTAAATAAACTAAAATGATAAAAAAAATAATGGTAGCTATGTTAATCAGATTTTAAAAAATATAATTAAATAATGACGTACTTAATGATTTTTCAATCTAAAATAAATAAAATAATTATGTTTAAAAAATGATTAGATAAGAATATTAAGTGAGGTAAAAAAAAATTATGATAGAGTTTACAAAACTAATTAATTTAATTTTTCTAAAAGGTGGGAATTAGAACTTCAATATTTAAAAACCCTATTATTATGCTTTTTCTATTAAAAAAAATATTATTATGTGTTTCCTATAAATTTATTATGTGTTTGCCATTCTTTTTTAATTGTTTAAAACATGGTAAAAAATAAATTTGTAAGTCAAAAAAATTTTTATTGCATTGCAGCTGTCTATAAATTTAGTGAAGAGTGCCGGACTTGGAGGTGATGGGACAACTACAGCAGGAAGTACAGAAACCGTTAGGAGAGACAAGCACGGGTACAGGTTTGACCGTAGTAGAGGCTTGCAGGGTTTGCACGGGTGCAGCAATGGGATGGCCATCGATGCCTGGTGCAAATTGTCACCTCTATAGCCTTTGCCGCTGGATAGGGCACTATCTAACCCGCCATGCCTGCACCTCATGGATGTCAAGCTGTCAGTCAGAATAATAGTTTTGTCGAACATTTGTTGTGTGCCTTGCGTGATTTTTTTTCCTTGGTCGTTTGTTTATGTGGAAGCATAGGGCCCGCACATGAATTGGCTACAAATCTAAATTGTCAGTAGGCCGCTGTAATAAGTACCATTATTTAGTAATATAATATTAAAGTGGAGAATATAGTAGCAATTCTAATAATCAATAAAAATGTTAAATTTAAATGTTAATCAAGTTTTGAAAATATAATTAAATAATAATGTATTTATTGATTTGTCAATCTAAATTAAATAAAACAATTATGTTTAAAAAATTATTAGATAAAGATATTAAGTGAAAGTAAAAAATAATTACCATAGAGTTCACATATATATTTAAAAATATATAAAATTAATACAATAATTTTTCAAATAAATAGAATAAAATAACTTTAAACATGTAAAAATTAAAATAATTCTTACATAAATAAAAATAAAATGTTAAATAAATTATTTAATAAATAAAGTATTGTTTACAAAATAAAGATCAGGCACATATGGAAATATTAGAATAAATGTTAAGTAAAGAAATAACTAAAGACTATTTACAGAAATCTTTGAATATCTATAAGTTGTTGTACTTTATAGTTAGATTTATTGTTTATTATTTATTGGTTTACTGAATTGATTTATTTTATTAGATGGTATAAATATTAATCAGATTGAAATAAAAAGTAAGTAGATATAATTTTAAAATTATTATGTTCTTCAAATAGCCGATTTAAAATTTCTTAAAATTAAATATGATTATGTTAGTGTTAAATCTTAGAAATTGATATAATTATTTATTATTTGAAAACAAATAGACAATCAAAACGGGATAAAATAAATCTAAATAAATAATAATTTTATCAAATGTAAAAGTGCTTGATTAAAATTATTAATTTACTTTAATAGTTATATACGGTTTTGCAAGTAATGAAAATTTTAAACGAGTCATGTGTCAGTTTCTTAAATAGATTAAATTAATTTAGGTAGGAGCCCAAATTGAAGAATAGTTCATGTGATAAAAATACACTGAAAATGCAATTACTTATATTATAAAGTTAAATCCGGTTCATTTAGGAAAAAAATTGTAAAGGTAACATAAAACATTAGAGTTAGTTAAAAAATAATATTATGAAAGTATCTTTATCCATTACTTATTAAGTTTACTTTACTTTTTAGAGAGGATGTCAATAGGTCATTAAGTTATTTCTGAGAATATTTTACTATTTTTAAAAATGGAATCCATTTAACGGTCTTTCAATTGTATTACAAATAAACTAAGTGATAAAAAAAAAAATAGTAGTTATATTAATCATGTTTTAAAATATAATTAAATAATAATTATATTTATTGATTTACATCAATCAAAATAAATAAATAATTATATTTAAAAAAATAGATAAAATTAATAGGTGGTAAAAAAAAAAAAAAACTATGATAGAGTTTACAAAACTAGTTAATTTAATTTTTCTAAAAGGTGGGAATTGGAACTTCAATATTTAAAAACCCTATTATTATGCTTTTTCTATTAAAAAAACCTATTATTATGTGTTTCCTATAAACTTCACAATAGTATGTTTTTAAAAACAAATCCATGATAAAATAGATTTAAAAGGAACCACATTATTGAATGATTTTTTTTGTGATATTTGAAATTCTAATAATGACTATATCAAACCCACTATCCCCTTTAAAATTTGTGTTCAATAAGATAATTAGTGGGTAACTTGTTTTCAACTTCATTTGGTGTTAATATTATAAATACCTTTATACAAGGTAAAAGGGTATATTTCCACACATATGCCTTATAAAAGAAAGATAAGAGAGTGGGTTCTAAAAAGTGACAATCAAATTAGGGAAAAAAATCCTTAAAACACAATGCACAAACAAATCTCAAGGTTTAAAAAGTTAATCTAACCCTAAGGAATAGGCACACAAGTGGATTGCATACATGATACCAAATGGTTCTATGTTCCTTGCCCTATATTGCAATACTTATTGTGTCAAGATAAACTATTTGTTAAGGGATAAGGATCCCTACACATTAAGGGCCCCTAGTTTACTATAGACAAAATTAATAAAACTACAAAGATGAGTGAGATGATGATTTTTCCTCAAGACAAATGATAGAGAAGAAAATCCCATGTGTTAAAAGATAAGCTAGATTAAGTGATGTGTGCTTTAAACTAATTGAGCTACAAGGTATATTGAAATGAAAAGGGTTTATCCAATGAAAGGTATAACCATGGTAAGCAAGGAAAAAAGCAATAGGTCAACCTCCTAGAAATACCATTTTTTACACTCATGGAAATTCCTAAGAACAATAATATTTAGACATGTATAAGTTCTAGAATGATAATGTAGGATTAGTTTGTTTCCATGCTGTAGTTAAAGAATTCCTCAAATGATTCTTTTATCCATTTTATTAAATAAATACAATTGAATTCCTTGGAATATAACTATATTGTACTAAATCACTCCAAATTTGAACCAAGTTGGATCAATGTGAGAAAGAAATAGTAAGGATTCAACCAAAATTTGAATTTAAATTTTAAAAATTTAGGAGTCAAATCTATAGGTGTAGGATCAATCTTGTACATATGTGATTGGTTTAGGACATGGAAGTAATAGTATCTAGGTAGAGAATGAATTTGTAGATATGGGTGACAATAAAGGGGATAATAAAAGTTAGATATGCAATAATATGTGTGGACATTGATAACATGGAGCCAAGTGTAATAGAATGTATAAATAGGAACAAATAACATGATGGAAAAATGATTCCAACTTTATAGAAATGTATTCCATTTGTTGATATATAATTATATTAATTAGTTCCATAAAAATAAGTCCATTTGCAACTATTCCATTAGGAATGAAGACATAAAGGATCTTCATTAAAAAGTAGAAATCCTGAGGGCATATTGCTTTGATACTAGTAAAGTTTTGGTTAGTCTATGAGACACCCACCATAATGGCTATGTAGAACTTGAGATTTTTTTTTTTTTTAATTTTCTATGTCAATTTATTCACCATACTTGTCATAAAAAAGACATGCATTTTGGTCTACATTTCTCACAACTTTTAGTTGAAGTTCAAAACAATGTTCAATTGAGTGGTGCTCCCATAATGTTGACATGGAGAGAAAAATATGTGATAGACTATAAAAATGCAACAACAAATATTAAAAAATAAAGAATTATATGAAAATGATTCATCAAATGTTATTTTTTATTTGTTATGTAAAATATTCATATATTCTTTTAATATGTATATTCTTTTAAAATAACATATTTATATTTATAATTCTACATATAAATCATGATAATATTATATAAACCGAAACCCCAATAAAAATTTCATAATCTACCTTAAAAAAAGACAAACCCAAAACTAAATAGTTAAAAATATACACAAGTCAATAGATAAATATATTAATAAAGAAGAGTAACTCAACAAACCTTCCACCAACATCCTCAAATAGGAGTCATTCTTCAATTAGGTATCTTTTCTCTTTCTCATTATTGGCTATCTTGTTCCATTCTTAATGTTTCTACTTACCCCCATCTAAGCTATGTGGCAATCTCTACCTTATACCTCATTGAATAAAAAAAATGGAGAATAATATATAAAAGTGGTGGAGAGGGGGGCTTGAAAGGGTATTCAATGCTTGCTTATGATTAAGAAAAATTAAGTGATAACGTCTTGATAAATGAAGTTGATAAGAGTTTACCAAACATGTTTTTTATAGAACAAAAAGTAGTCCCTTGCTTGGTTTTGGGTCAAATCTATTCTTCTTTTTTAGTGCATTCTATTTTAGCATGCTTATGTAGATGAATTTCACTAAATTTCATTCATGTTTGGATTTTCATTATTGTGTGGGTCTTTATCATTACTCATACGTTCATTCTAATTTCTTCCTTTCATTCTTTTGTGTAGGTATGGTGTTTTGAATTTTTTATTTTTAAACTATTTTGTTTTAAGTTTTAATTTTAAGATTTTGATTTTTAATGACTATATATAGCCCATGACAATTATTTTATAAAATTTTAATGACTGTTACCATCCCATGAGAGTCCATGGGCTATCTGGCATCTATCTGGTACAACTCTTCCTTTTGGTGCAGCACTTCAGAAAAAATAAAATATTTAATTAGTTTCCTTTTGGAAAATTAAATATTTTAATCTTTAATCCTTGTCTTTGTGAAAATTAATTCAATAATAGTCTTCTTTCATTGGAAAAATTCACTTCACTTTTTACTTGTATGTATCTTCAGTATGCTCTTCAGGTAAAAATAATTATCCCTTTTATAACCCTCTAGTAAAATTTGATTCATTTGCCTTTTCACATAAAAATATTTTTGGGTAAAATAATTACCTAATTCCATAAAATTATCTTACCTCCCAACACAAGCACTTTAAATCTTTGGCAAAAAATCATTACTTTTCAATATTATTGCACATTTTGAAAAAATAAAAAAATTAAAATAACTTTTAAATAAATAAAAATACTCTTTAAATAAAATAAAATAATTTAAAAGATTAAAATTATGTATTAAGTATAATAAATAAAATGATTAAGATATTTGTACAATCTATATTAATTATTCTTTATTTCTTATTTACAAAATAAAATCTAAAATATTATTAAAAAATAATTATTTAAAAAAAACAACTATTATAAAATAAAATAAACATTAACTAATCTTCAATTATTAATCAATAAAATTAAATATAAAAAAAATTACATATTAAAAATAAAATTTATACAAACATGTTAAAAATGAAATTGATAAAAAAAAACGTAAGGAAGTAAATGGGGGAAAAGTATGGCGTGGATTGGCACTCATAGAAATGGCCGTACTGTATAGTCACCAGTAAATAGGGAAGGCAGAGTTACCGAAGGCAGAATATGTCAGGATGGATGGGAGCGGATAGCCATCGATACAATGCGGTGCAAATTGTCACCCCTATAGACATTGCCGCTGGATAGACAATAGTGGGAGTATGATCTTCACGTAGCTTTTAATGGAAGATAATGTGTAGATACTTCGAATCCACCCACTCTCTGCAGATAATTATCCTCATACTCGGCTAGTTGTTAAAGACACCCTTCTTTTCAATATCATATCAATAAAATAAAAAAAATTATTTAGACTTTGTAGCTTAAATGAAGAAGTGAAGCTCGTTCAAATCAAAGTTACCAAGTACACTTGCTATCGCCTGGCTGAATAATGTAACCAAATTTTCTAGTGCAATCTATAGCTTCTATATCAATGGATAATGCCTATTAAATGCATATCAATTCAGATCTCTATATTCTCAATCAATTTCGAAGAAAATGATTATTTAGCCAGCTAGAGGTAGGAGTATACAAAGCATGGAGCTAGAGGAAGGATTAAGCCTACAACAACCAACATTCTTCCCTCAGCAATCCTCTATAACTTGCAGCAAAAATAAATGAGAAGAAAATAAGCAAAAGCATAGTTTTGTTTCCCTTTTCTTTTGGTTAGGTTATCTTGTAAATGCCCTAGATCTAAGGGCCAGATTGTCATCTCATCCAATGGATGAGATTAAAAACCCATTCTATTATAAATTCTTTTAACATTTTTTTTAATTCTTATTCTCACCTTTTTTTGGTCAAAAGGATGATTTAATCCTTAATTTAAAAATATAACCTAAAGATTTGGAAAAGTAGATTATAAAGCTAACTTGAATTCTTTTTAATTGATTTTATTTTAATTTTGTAAAATTCTAATCCTTAACTTAAAGATTTGGGAAAGTAGATTATAAAGGTAATTTGAATTCTTTCTAATTGATTTTCTTTTATTTTTGTAAAAATCTAATCCTTAACTTAAAAATTTGAGAAAGTAGATTATAAAGCTAATTGGAATTCTTTTTAATTATTTTCTTTTATTTTTGTAAAAGGAAAATTTAATCCTTACAAATATACCTTAAATATTTGGGAAAAGTAAATTATAAAGCTAATTTAATTTCTTTTTATTTATTATTTATTTTACTGAGACATTATTATTGAAATTATTAAAATGGAGCAAGAACTATATTATAGTTATCTTTTAACCTCCCCATTCATACAAAATAAATTGGTTAATTTTATTATTATATAACTAATTTCTGATCAATCCTAACAAGATCCAACTATTTATAATGAGTCTTGATTAATATGGTATCTATGCATGTTGATTGAATTATTTTTTATTTTGTTATGGTTATATTAAATTCTTCATCAAAATAAATATCTTAATTATTTATAATTATAATTCAATATGGTGGGAAAGAGCAACAATTTTATAATTAAAGTTGAATTTAACTTATGTTACCAATTAAATTTCAAATTCTTATCGATAACTAATGCTAACCTCAAATTGTCACCAATGCCTAATTATAATTGAATATATATATATATATATATATATATATATATATATATATATATATATATATATATATATATATATATATATATATATAAAGTAGTGTTTTTTTTAATTTAACATACTGATTCATATATCATCTATAAGGTTGACTCATTGTATAAATTATTAGGACTATGGATTCAAATGTACATCTTAAAGAACATGTAATGAGCTGAAAAATAATAAGAAGTAATGGTGTTAATCTTGTTTGAGTAAATGATAACGTTAGGGATATATATCTTAGTATTCATGTTTATGAGATCTTAGTTATTTCTATCCTCACAACACCTACATTAGTATCAACAACTCTATAATAAAAAAATGAACCTAGTTATGACATCATGACACTTAAGGAAATGTGGAGGAGTAATTTATAAGTTAAATAAAAATTTCATTGGTGATGATGTTATAAATTTTACCATCTCACCAAATATTTGGTAAGGAATTAAAGTCTACATTCTATAAGCACTCGACCTAGAAGTGGGATGACATGACCTTATCACTAATGATACTACATGAAGTTCCTCGTCCATTATAATATTATCAACTATTGTTAGACTTCAGAAGTTGTTGTGTGCCAAGGTGGTTGGTGGTGTATATGATGAGTAGAAAACTTATGTAAAAAAAAATGTTGGGTTTTGTAGCAAAAAAAAGTATGGGCCGCATGACATAATATATGTTACTTATCACATTTTGCATTGTTTTTGCATTAACAGTGTATGTTGTTTTAGCTTTTGAAGCTATAGGGAGCATTGTATAAAATTTGAAGTGGGAAAAAAGGATTTGAAAATTCTCAAAATCTGCAGTTACTGATCAAATGGCCAGAGAATATAATACAAAAAACTATAGAATTCCTGTGGAAATAAAAAGGAATGAAATACCATTCTTGGAGGAGGTAACAAAAGATGAATTGGCAAAAATATTTCACACAGCCTATCCAAGTATTGTTGATTGCATATTAAAACTTTGATAGTTGATGAAATAATTCAGCCAAATTCGCGCAGGCTCTTGTTCCCATAAAAACTACTCTCAATCTTTTTGTCAAATTCCATTGATTTCCTTAAATCTTTCGTTGCATTAAGAATAGTGTATATAGTATCAATTTTACCAAATGCAATGTTGGCAAATGACCTTTTAGAAGCAGTCCAAAAATATAATTTGGATATGGGAGAAGAAAATGTAGCAAGGATCTTTCCTAGAAGCTATCTCAAGGAAAAGTAAGGATTTACAGTTGTGTTTGGAGTAGTGAAAAAGGGGTTATGAGATGATGACCCATGGCTAATGTTTCGAATGATTCCAATGCACTCTAAAGAATTGGGGCAACAAATGGTTGACATGATCAAAGAAAAATATTTTTCCCTCTCTTACACTCTTGGTCATTAGGTTAGGCATAGAAGGACGCAAATTGTAGTGCCTCGCATTAATCCACCTGAGAGACATGTAGAAGAATGGGCAGAAGGGAAAGGTGATAACTTGCTTGATTTGAATGAAAATTCTCATAATGTAAATGAAGATGCAGAAGACATGATGGAGTGAAGAGGTAGAAGATGCAGTTGATGGAGAAAATTTTGTAATGTACAAAATTTCCAAGCATATGGGAGACATTTAATTAATATAGTTGTTAATCTGTAGATTTCTACATATCTAGTTATATGTAAAATTATCTATAAGACATGTTTACCTATACTATAATTTTGGTATTTTGTAATTTTGATGTTATAAAATTAATATACCTTAATTACTCCCGCCTTCCGTGCCTTTTACTTCAATATATATATATATATATATATATATTATCAAAAGGAAATAAGCCTATATATTATATTAATATATATGATATTTTAATTACAAAGATGTCAAAATATTTTCACATTTGTCTTTTAGGAATGACTGTGCTTTCAAATATCTACTTTTTTATCCCTATCATCCATCAAAATTCTCTTATTACATAGATATCTATCAGATTTATAGCAAAAGAGGGTTGCTCCACAATGTTTAGCAACTTTTTTCATGCCATTAGCCTTTTACAAAATGGGAATCTTACTATCTTTATTCTACCCTATATATGCATATCTTCCTATATATTATCTCTAGCAATACCACTGTCATTTAAGGATTTTCTCCTTCTACAACAATACCATGCACCAAATTCTCACTGACTTCTTCATTGATTTCATTGGTTGACTGTGAATGAAGAGTAACATTAATATATGGAACTTGCAAAGGGAAATTTAGATGAATTACAGTTCGCTGTGGCTGACTTTCTAGAACACACACATGAGTGAGGAGAATGGAAATTTCTAGATACTTTCTTTTAAACAAAGCAATTATTTCCTTTAACAAGTCAAATTGATACTTGGCAAGAGTTGTGTAAAGATGGCCTGAGCAATCCATTTTGATTGACCATTTAAATGCATCAAGAACTTCTACATATTTGGTTTTGTAAATTAGGAAGTGTCTTGGAAAGATTCTGCCAAGATATGCTTCACCATTCCAAATATCATACCCTTGCACACTTTGAAGAAAAGCATCATTTTCCGTAAACACATCATTTACTAACTTTACTACAATTCTTAGAACCATTTGGTAGTCATTTACCAAGTCAAGTAGATTAGAGATAAAGATTGATAATAGATTGGATGGGAAGATAATCCTCTAGGTCTTTGGGTTGATGATTTTGTCACCAAGTACTATCTTTATGCCACTGCAGATACATGGACAATC
>VDFB02044318.1:0-15417 GCA_007258455.2 Sequoia sempervirens | reverse complement strand
TCATTAGCACTTTGGGGATACAAATGAGAACATGAATGTTGTTTTGGAACAAAATATCCTTCTTGAGGCTAGTTCTAGGCATATACTGGCTGATATTGAGATTGAGCAAGAGTGGAAGGGCGAGAAACATAATGAAAATGTTGGTAACTTGTTGTCACAAGGTTACTTGAAATAAAACCAACAAGATCTGTTATGTGTGGTATGGCTAGTAAGAGGTTGTACATGCATGATTTTCATCGAAAGATGGGTAATTGGCATTTTCATGATATGTTGGGTGAGATGACATGTTTCCATGAAACATAGACATGTTTTCTCATTCAGAAGTTGGAACATGAGACAAAATTAGGTTTAATTGAATCTAAACAACACTTGATCATACTAAAACTAGTAAAAATTCTCAAAGTCACCAGGTATGTAAAGAAAATGCCTCCAAAAGGCTGAAACTACTGTTGCACACACCAAACAATGGCAATAAAATGTAAAAAAATGAACTGAGAAATAGTTCACAATCCCACCGAGCGTGCCAAAACTGTTAGTGATCCAAAACTACACCCCTAATGCCAAGCTCTGAAAGAAAAATAGCAGGTTTGGATGTTACATGGGACTACTTTCAGGTTGTGGGTGTCCTATTCGAAAGTAGACCTCCAGATTATGGGTTGGCTCCCCCTTTTGATGCCACCTAACTACTAATTTCTGAGGTAAAGGGTAATAAATGCTTAAAATATGAACATAAACTAAAAATACCTAAGGTGATAAACCAAAAACCAACTAGGACCTGATAACATCCTATCACATTCAAAACAATATCATAAAACTTGGCTTACACAACTCATTTTCAAATGCAATTCACATAGGTAATTTATAAGGAGGTCTCTAAACATGACTTTTAGAAGGAAAACAAAAGGTTTCACAACTAACAACACTATTAACTAACACAACTTATAGCCTGTTAACATGCCTTTTGTGCTAAACAAATTCCTAAACATGAGACAAGTTTGCAAGGAAAGATAAATTTCACAAGACAAATTGATCAATCACTAACAACATACCATGAAACATGAAATGAGAAGGTAAATTGCTCTATTTTATTGATTCAAAGTTACTCACTATGTAACAAGTCCATCTAAGTTACAATACTTCTCCATGCTAAAAAATAACTCCAAAAACCAAAGCTATCCCTCTACTGGAAAGAAAGAACTCCTCCAAAATGCCAAAATGAAGATACATAAGCAAAACCCACCAAATCCCCTCAGACATGTCCATCTAGAATGTTTTGGTCAAATGTAGCAATGAGGCCAAAAAAGAACCTTCTAAAATCAGTCCAAAAATTCCTCCAAATAGTCCAAGGTCAAGCCAAGACCATAGCCATGCCAAAAGTGTGACAAAATAGCCTCTAAAATAGCACATGTTTCTCCAAAATAGTCAAATGCTCCACTCACATACTCTCCTCATGTCTGCAAATCATCTTTGTCTCCCAGCCTTGACCCATGCAATATGTGTGTTTTGAAAACACAAGAGTCCAAAAAAGAATTAAAGATAATAACTTGATTAAGTGATCCATAATACACCACTTAATCAAGCTATTTTACATTTTAAAGAAAAATACAAGAGGGTCGCACCACCTCTTTGAATTACATTATATTTGCATTAAAAAGACATAATAAAAGTGATTTGCAAATCACTTAAATGATATCTTTATACTTTTAAATAAGATGCAAAATACAATACCATACCAAAATGCTTCCAAAAGCATTAAACATAATAAAACTCTAAGGCATTTGATCATCTTCAGTTTACCTTTATTTTGCATTTCAAGGCCACACACTGGTTAATATCTCTAATTTTCAAGGCAAAACAAAGGTTCAACTTTCATCCTACATGATCATAAAAGGCTTCCACACTTCTTGGAAGGCATATTTGAAAGTCTTCAAGGCATATCACATGACCAAATGTCAAAGGCATACATGTGGGACTTAGCACATTTTACATGTTTCATATTTTGAAGGACTTAACAAATTTTTTGACAATGCAATAAAGAAATAAGGCATAAAATTCCAAAGTCATGGAATTCGACCCCATCACATTTTAATGTGTTTTCAAATTTTAAAAAGAATGGGACAAAATTCCCATTGGCCATCAAAGTAGGGTCAAACCCTAAACAACAAAAGGAAAAAATGAGGGTAAAAATCCCTCATTTCATCATTGAACATTCTAGAGAATACCTGGCCACCATGGGGTTTGAAGAAGACACTAGAAAATGATGTTTTTCTAATGGATTTTTGACAATTTTCTAATGAAAAATGCATGGGATAGCAGGTAAATTGGTTTTTTGGCACAAAATCTATATTTTTTCACTTTTTTTGGGTCATTTGATATGTAAAGGTTGCAGCCTATAGGGTATTTTTACAAACTTATTGTGCTTTATATGTATTTTTCAGTTTTCATTTACCTTAGCCACCATTTTTTAGACTTTTTGAAGCTCGAATGAAGGTTTCTTAAGTGACAAAACCTTGCACAATCAATAAAAATGAGTGATTCTTTGCTCAAGTAAGCTCCACTCAAACCCATTATTTTTAGCTTTTGAGCCTCCATTCTTTAGGAATAAGAAAAGAAAAGTTGTTTCCCTCTGCATTTTGCATTGAATGAAGAAATCCCAAACTTTTTTTCAATTTTTTTGAAGAGATTCTATCCCTTTTGGCCGCGGCCACAAGAATGCAAAAAAGGTTTCACATGTTTGTTATTTGTTTCAAAAATCTCATGATAACTTGGAAAAAAAATTGTATTTGCAATTTTTGATAAACCTAGATGGGTACTTTGATCTGTAGAAGAAAATTTGGCTGTTGGCCACCACTGTAAGTAATGAAATGGGTCTCTTCTTATGTTTTTTGTATTTCCTCTATACTTTGCAAATTTCACACAAACCCCAAGTGTGTTTTTCGATTGGTGGGGAAAGAAATAGATTTCTTTGGGCCACGACCATTCAATAATGCTCCTTATTTTTTCAAAATGAATATACTTTCATTCATGCCATTTTTCATTTCTATGGAAATGATGGAAATAAAAACAACAAAACCTTTCTTTTTCCAGTTACATATATTTTTTTTGCATTCATGAAGAAGGCTCGTAATATTTGTCTTAATCTCTCCTCAACAGAAGATGTTAAAAAAAAGGCTCTTATTCTACACAAAACCCACGAGGGTTTCCTCCTACTAAGGGTCGTGAGTCATGATCTTCCTGAATTTAGTTCATTTCATTTTCTTTCCCTTAGAGCTTGTGACTACATTGTGATGCATATTGAAGTAAACATGAATAACCAACCATGGATAAGACATCAAAAACTACCCCTGAGGTAACTGTATGTGCCATTGGCGATGCATATTGAAAAGAGAAATTCTTACTATCATTTCTCTTGACATGGAAAAAAAAAATGCTCATTAAGCTTTCCACCCTTATTCAATATGTGAAAATACAAGGGCATCAATTTACGATGCAACTCTATTACCAATTAGAGATGTTGAATAACATTGCTTTGAAAATCAAACTCGTGAACTTTTCATCAAATAGTGTCATCACACAGATTTGAAGCATTAAGGAGTGCCTTAAATTCCTCTTCTTTTTTTGTCATTAGTCCATTTAATGATGTATCATGTTTATGAATTCCACTCAAGCTTAGTATGCATGTGCTAAATGGATATCTTTGGCAATCTTTGCAGTACAATTCCTCATCATTTCCATAACATCAGCTCTGCTCTGTGATTCCATTTGATTGATAACGACCTCTAGATGTGTTATTCCAAATCTTATCATGTCATTCACTGTCTATAACACATAGTGCTTTCATTGCATGATTGTCCTTTTGGTTTTAGCATAGTTGGGTGCCATCATTGCCTTCACTTTTTGAATTTGTTTATTCTGAAAAAAAAAATTTGTCATTGCACTCAAATGCACTATCCAAATTGGATTGAGGTCTTTACTGGATTTTCTTGGAATGACTTGACAACCTCAATATGTTTGTGATCCTATAGTTTCTATTTCTTTTATTATTCATTTGTTTCAAAAAACACATCCTTTGTTGGCTCAAATGTCTAAACTCATTTGTTGATTCTTTCCTAATCATGCTAGCTTGGTTTTTAAATGAAACATTTAGAATTTATGCTGAAAAACAACATCCCATTGACCTTTTGAAAGCAACAGACATAGGAAAGAAAGATACTCATTTTAGATACAAAAATAGAATGCATGTTTCACCTTGTCTTCCACTGCTTGATTCTTTTTATGCAGTATCCATTAGATGTGAATGGTTGATCAATCTAAATGATTTTAAATGTTCATGTGTTGGCCTCATTTATAAAGCACCTCTTCTTTTCATAGGATTTTATTATTATGCTTAGGGCTGCTCCATTGAGGGCGCTATTATTTGGAAATGCATTGATATCATGATGTGATTTGCTTTCATCTTGTTCATTGCATATATCTGTCTTCATTGCCATCTTGGATCCTTTACTTGGTTGCTCTTAATGTGGATGCCATATATCCCTTTTAACCTTCATATTTTTTACATCTTGGGGCAGCACCTTGATATGATGACTTGGTCATGTACTTCATGTTATTCCTTCACAAAACCATTGAAAAATTCCTTTTTGTGATGATTATGCAAGATTATAATATGAATGAGATTTCATGAGAGTGTGTTAGTTGAGACTAAAGTTCTCTGTAGGATACTCCAAAAACAAATGCAACCCTTTCTCATAACCTTTTTGTAGACTATGCAACATATCTTGAATTGCTTCTTGTGTTGGGAATTGTCTACTTACCTCATTCACATGATTATATTTTCCATAGTTTATCATTTCCCTATTAAAGTGAAAAACATGATTCACTTATTCCTATAATTAATGTGATGACTTCCCTTGTTATCCAATTGCATCCACTCATTGTTGTTGTCCTTGTATGAAATGTAGCATGATTGTTTCTTTGGGATTGTCCCAACCTTCATGGTTTCCACAACAATGCTTTCTGCTCCACATGTTTGCTACCTAGTTTCCACAACATTTTAGCCCTTTTGATCATGTGCAACAATTAAACATTGTCTCCTCACCTTAAACCTAGTGGGAAGGAACATGTCACCTATGTTGGTGACCTAAAATCTTACCATCCTAAGTTATGTGTGGTTGTCCAATAGGCTTAAGGTGAGAGGGACTTGACAGTACCTTGGATTGCTCCCTCTTGCTACAACATATGTTGCATGATGATTTTAGGCATACCTTGATTTATTCTTCATTATTTAAAAGATGCATAATTGAACTTGATGCATCTCTAAAATCACTTACTTCTTTTTATAAAATGGATAATGGATCCACTTAAGATTATTGAAAGACATGTCCATAAAAATGTACTTTCCTTTTGACATGATGGAAGCCATATGACTGATGCATGTTATGAAAAGATGAAGTATAAACTCTTGACAGCTCAAATTATATGTTGCATCTTTTGAATCTAATAATGAAAGTTGATCAGCTGGTATTATTCCATATTAATTTTATGCATTAATAGCATGTATGTCTTTGATCAATTTGCTCAATTTCCTATTCCTCTTAAAACATCAGAGGGCAACATGTTGAGCTCTACCCTCGTGGAAGCCATATTACCCCACATGTTGTAATTAACTGAATTAGAATAATAACAAGACTTGTCCTGTATCTACACATGAAGCAAACAAGTTATAAAAAAAAAGTATATCATAGGTGTGTTTGATCACTTTTTTCTTGTTTTTAGGGACACTTATGGTATGTTGCTTGTTTAATGCATCTAGGGATCAATTTATACATGCATAGCTATATGTTCATGTAAGGTTTGAGTCTTTTCATTGCTTATATCATTGCTCTAACATCATTGTTATTGCCATATGCAAGAATTAGGAACAATGAGGAGCTAGGAAGGACAAGAAGCTCGAGGGCAATAGTGGGACAAGATGAAACATCTAGAACTAGTTATTCTCAGGCAATGACTGGTCTCTCTCATTATATGCACATTTGTATTTGTTTACTTATTCATGTATATGCCCTTCTTTATTTTCATTGAATAAGTAAAGTTAGTCCCTTGGCTTGTGAGGGACATGTGTACACTTTCACTATTATCAATAAAGATTACATTTGTAACACATATGGTTCTCTTTCTCATTTGTTGTAATTGCAACATTGGAATAAAATGTAATCTATTTCATTTGACAATCTCTTTCATGCATACTGATGACTTAGTAGACTATGGTTTATCTTTTAAATGTTTAAACAAAAAACACAAAAAGAATAAACACTAAGTTACCTGATTTCAACTGAAAGCTAAAAATCAGGTAACAATCCCACTCTCTACATCAAGTCAAGTGATGGTAAGATTTTAATTGTTGTGTAATATGTGGATTATTTAATTTAGACAGTCAATGATGATTTATCAAATTGTTGATTTCAAAGAAGCCATGAAAAGAGATTTTAAAATAACAAAAGTTGGTCTACCAAAATATTTCCTTAGCATAGAGGTAAACTAAATGAAACACAATAGTTTTGTTTATCAAGAAAAGTATGTAGACAATATTTTGAAGATATTTTGAATGTTGAAAAATAAGCCTAAACCAACACTAGAAACCACAAGTCTAAAATTAAGCAAGGAAGATTGTAATAGTATTATGAACCCAACCGTGTACAAAAATATGGTTAGAAGTCTAATGTTTTTTATTGCAATGAGGCCTAATATGATGTGTGATTAAGCTTGATTTCTAAATTTATTGATATACCAAAGGATACACATTTGAAATCAAGTTAAAGAATCTTGTAGTCTGTTTTTTATTAGTTAAGAAGCATTTATAGGGTGTTGTACCCTTCACAAGGAGCCACTGGGTCCAAAAGGATCAAGTTCAAAAAGCATCAAATTCTAAGCCAAAAAATAACCAAAATAGACCAACAATAGATAGACAAACCATAGACCAACAACAGACTAAACGACATCACCCCAATTCTTAGACAAGAGATGAACAAAATCATCTTTGACCAAATCCTGATGGTCTTCAGCCTTCTTCATGTCCATTTCATCTTTCATAATGGCCGACAAGGTACTAGTAACACAATGAACTAGTTTAACCATGAAATGAATCAAACCACAAATTTTTTTATCCAAATTATCCAACCTCTCCTTCAGTACACAAAGCTCCTCCCCACTAGCCACAGTCTTACTAGTATAAGCATGCTCAACATCCAATGGTTTTGAAGACTGAGAAGATAAAACCTCCTTTTGAACATTTCCCACAATAGGAATGGAGTTCGGACCTCTAGCCTACTCCTCTTTCTCATCTTCAGACACCTCTTCATCCCTACTATCCAAGACCATTTAATCTTGTATTATGTTAATGGAACCAAGGAGTGTGATATTTTATATACTACATCATGGGCGACCCCACAATAGTGTATTCATGAAATTTTCACTTTCTAACACCTCTAGCAACTAAACAGTTAAGAATTTGAAGATGATGTGAACTAGTGATTTTTTAGACTATCTTCATATTATAAATATATATGTTTTAATTTAGGAAATTATTTGTGATATATTTTATTTAAATTTTAATATTTTTTTTAATAGTTAACAACATTTTTAAAAAGTGATGTTACTTTAATAGTAAACCATAAATTTATTTGTAGAAAGGATTAAATTAAAAAAATTAAAATATATATTCATAACAAGAATATCTAAGTGCATAGATAAATTTTCATATTTTTTGTTGCATAATTTAAAAAAAAAAATGTATTGAGATTAAATATAATTCAGACATAGATTAGTTTGGTAACACAAATTATTTTATATATATCTGAATTAACTTCTTTCTTTGTTAAAATAAGAACATCAATGTCTAGTGCACATATATTTTTCAAAGAAAAATCTATTATACTCATTGGAAAGTTTATTTTGAGTGATATGATCTTCCAAATTATCTTGTCATACTAATTTCCTTTTCTTGTCCAACCCAAGGTTGGAAACATAAAATTCTAAGGAAAATGTGAGGCCTAAGGTTGAAAGGTCACTTTCAGGGCCTTTGTTCAAAGGAATTTCAAATGAAGGTACCTTTGTTCAAAGGATCTTCAAATGAAGGTAACTTCATTTGTAGGTGTTGCATTTCCATGATTTATTTGAAAAAACCTTTGAATGAAAGTAATTTCCAAATAGGGAAAAAAAGGGACCTTCATTTGAAGGTATTTTCTCTCTATTTTTTGAAATTACCTTCGTTCGAAGGTTTTACACCTTTGAATGAACTTTTTGAATCATCTTCGAATGAATGTACCTTCATTCAAATAATACCTTTGAATGAAGGCTTTTTTCACTTTTCACCTCTATCTAAATTAAAAAATGTGATGTCCCAAGTCTAGGACTCACTATTGTGAATTTACCCTCAAATGAACTTAGATAGGTTGGATACACTCATAAAGATTGGGAAGGAATTGTAGATGATAGAAAGAGAACATTTAGATATATGTTTCACTTGGGTTTAGGATCCATTTCATAGGCATCCAAGAAATAACCCACTATTTCTCTTTCCACAACTAAAGCTAATTATATAGTAACAAATGTAACATGTCAAGTTATTTGTCTATGGAGAATCCTAACAAACTTGAAAGAAGAACAAGAAGATGGTACTGTAGACACCCAAATTTGATCACTCCCATATGATAAAATTTACCTCTTTATTCATCAATTCTATCAATATTAATTTATTTAATTAATATTACACTTCCCACATAAGACTCTTAAAGTATTTAATTTAATAATTAAACACTTTATTTGGTGCCTTTATCCTCTCTAAATTAAATAAATACACCAATTTATTTAATTTAGTCATTCTAATCTTTTGAATTAAAATCAATTTAAAATTCTTCTTTTCTCCCTCCTTGTCACATCCTCCATAATCCATCTCTAATTTGAATTAATGTAATTAATTCATATTTAGGATGTGCATCCTCTTAATCAAGGATTAATGTCACATCCTCCTATATTTGCCACTTGTCTCTAATCTTCCATTAATTATCATAATCAAGTATTTGCACAACTTTAATCAAAGTCATTAACCACTTTTAGAACCACTTTTTAGTCAATCTTTCCATTTTTCCTTTTTGGGCATTGGACCTCTTTCCCATGAGAATTTTTAATTCTCATTTATTCATCCTATGTCTCTCTCCTCCCCATGTGAATTTTTAATTCACATTTTGTCTTTCCAAGGCTTCTAGAATGTTTGACATGTCACCTCATGCACATGTGACCAATTCCCACCTTTTTGGAAACCCTCTCTTATCCATTAGATTCTCTTATGAATGTGAATTTTTAATACACATTTATTTCTCCAACCTTTTTCTCTTTTCCCATGGAGATTTTTGAGAAATTCCAAAATTCTTCAAGTGTCATTTCCACTCCCACTTGGGGATAAGAAGTTCCTTTCTAAAGAAATCTTCTCACTCCCCAAGGTACTTGGAAGGTACTTGTCCTTCCTCCACATCATGTGCCCTTCCACATCACCTACACAACATCCTACCTTATCCACTTCACACCACATAAAACAAGATGTGAGGGCTTGTGAGTCCTCAACTCACCTTAGCCCTCCATCTTAGCCTTTTTGGATAAATTTCAACCTTTGAATTCTATAGAGAATTCATGTTTCTCTATAAATACCCCTTCCTCTAAGGCATTTCTAACACTTAGCCATTTTTCAACTAAACGCTGCCATTTTGCGCACTCATTTAGCCATCAATCTCATCCATTTTCATTTGTATCCAAGCACATAGTCAAATATTTCATTTAGCCACATCAAGAGCCATCAAGGAGCATACAAATCAATCCAAATCAAGGGCCAACTAAGGAGTTTCATCTACAAAAGGGAGGTATAACCATTTATCTTCATTTAACACTTTCCTCTTTGCATTTACAAATTCCTTATTCTAATCTTGAGGTGTTTCATTATGTTTTCCATTGCATTTTTAAATTCCTGTAATAGGTTAAACATCTTTGATATCACATTTTTGCAACACTTTGCAAATACCCACAAGTAGGTTCCTATATTTCACATTTGTTGTTGTTAAGTTTTTGTAGGAATACATCGCAAAAGGGTGACTACTCTATTTTCCTCAGCAGAGGGGCAATCATACCGATTTTCCATAGTGTTTAATAATTATGCCCCCTCATTTTTCCATAGTGGGCGACTGTGTTCCTGATTTTCCAATAATGAGGCTTAATTACTCTAATTTTCCATAGTGCTTTATTGCTTCCCTCGGAGCCTCAGCGAGTACATTGTGCCCCTAATTTATCAAGTAAGGGTGATCATACCACACCGGCAACACATTTTGAAAGGTAAAACTATCATTTTGGCTTTGATTTTTTGCTATTTTTAGGTATTAACCCCCTAACACTGTTCATGCAAGGATATTGGTGTTTTTTGCTAACTTTTTGTAGCATATTTTTGTCAAGTTGATGAAGAAAGCAGGATAAAACATCTAACATTTGCTTGCAGGGCTATCTGTTCGCTCAAACTTTTTAAAATATCCTTGTTGTTTTCCTTAATCTAAGAACATAGTTTAATTAGGGGGAGTAATATTCATTGCTTGTTGTGTCTATATTTTCTGTTACCCAAAGGGAGCATTAGCTTGTTTCTTTTCCCAGACCCTCGCGATGAGCTTGGGGAGTAGCTGGAAAATAGTTAGTGCTTTCTTTTCTAGTGGGACCCTGCTTGGGATTTCCATCACCCCAAGGGACCATTCCAACCACATGTACCGACGGGGTATACAAAGGGGGGAGAGAAAGTTGTACCTCAATCCAGTTATGTCGTGTCTAGCAGAGCATCGAAGCTAGGGTGATACCTAGATAGACGTGAAGATTTGGTCTGAGCCTTTCAATATCTAGCTAGGGTTCCCAACTCACGCTTGAGATGGGCTAGTGTTCACGCTGTGCCCCTCACATACCCAGAGCATTGAGGACTCCCCTTAATAACCTTGTGCATCCTAGATTAAGACCTCTTGGCCATACCCCAACACCAATCATAGGGATTGTGGCTTACTTTTGAGAGTGTTTTCGTGAGAAACCAAAGGAAATTTTTGACAAATCGGGATCATTGTCATTTTAAAGTCCCTGTCATAAAGGCCATTTTCATCAAACCAAGTCCCAAATTCTCCAGTAGTGTAGTGATTACTCTAATTTTGCAAATGAGGTGATTATCACTGATTTTCTCTGGCAGCGGAGGCGATTACACCCTCTGGATTCCATAGTGAGGGTGACTACCGATTTTCCAATAATGTAAAGGAGGCTTATTTATGCCCTTGATTTCTGTAGTGAGGCGATTATGCCCCTGATTTCCAATGGGTGATTATGCTCCCCTAGTTTTTGGCAATGGGGCTTATTATGCCCCGGATTTCAATGCTGAGGCGACATCGGGATTTACTATAGAGGGGCGAATTCTGCCTCCCAAACACCAAATCAGCCCATTTTGGGATCCGCTTAGCCTCTAAACCATCATTTAATCATTCCCACCCATATCTCATCATCCCAAGCCTCAAGCTCGGCCACTCTGCCTCCCCAAACCTCCATTTGATCGGGCTTTGAAACTCCATCTTATCATTCCAAACCTCTGTTTAACCATTCTAAATCCCCACTCATTCTCCACAATCATCTTCAATCCACCCATTCACTTTAATTTCCCCATATTCCATTCAAAAGTCCATACCATCACCTAGCGAACATCATAATTTTACCATTTACATCACCAAATACCACTCATAACCAAACTGCCTTAACCTTGTATTACCAAGTGGTTACCCAAATTGACTATAGCACTTGAATTTGATTATTAGTCATTAACTTTGACCTAAATCAATTTGTTTCCCCATCTTGAGGTGAATTTGCAGGGTCATAAGTTATCATCCTACCAAATCAATCCATTTCTATCTTAAGGTGGATTTGTGTCGGATTATCCTTCTTAATCAATCAAAGTTCTAGGTCACTATGGTAACTTTCTTTTGATTAAACTTCAAAGTCTACATCTTTCATCATCCAATCATACCCTTGCTCAATCATCCAAATCTATCAAAACCAATCATTTGATCAAATTACCCAATCAATCAAATCACATCCATTCAACCAATGCAATCCTATTGATCTTAATAATCCAATCCAATTCAATCAAAATCCAATCTAGCCAATCAAAATCCGATCCAATCCAATATATCCAAACAAAATTTGACCTAGATCCAAATCCCATCAAAATCAGATCTTATCCAATCACAATCAAATCATTCATCAAAAACATCTTTATAATCCATCCATAGCACATTTGCATGCCCGTTCAAACTAGGTCACAAGTTAAGAGACAAATGGAACAACAACAAGGTCAAAATTCCCAAGCAAACATGTCTCAAGACCTTAATAACAATATAAATCCCACCAATGGTGCAAATAGTGCTCAAGATCCTAACAACGTCCCCCAAGATCCTCATAATGGTACTTCATCACACTCCAACACCGAAAATCAGAAAAACTCACCACACGTTAAGGAGAGTATGGCTAATCAACCTAAACTCACACTTGAGGAACATTTTAGTAATCTCGCCAATGTGCAAATGACTGACCGTCTATTCAAAAAACATGGGGAAGAAATTTTGGCCCACCTAATTGAGAAGGGTTTCAAACCCCCCTCGAGTGTTGACTTGTCCAAATATAGGAGTACCCCATCTAACGTACTCCAAGGTTCACAAAATGCACTAGAAGGTTCGTACTTCCCCAATGTTCCTCCAATTGAGGGTTGGCATCAACCTGAATTTGGCAATGTTGTTCTCTATCATGTTAACCATCCCCCACATGTTCCAACCTCAGTTATAGGAGGTCCTCAAGTGCCTGATCCCAATAATCCTTTTTCCTATGGTATGCCACAAAATGTTACACAACCTATGCCATTAACGTTAACACCCCCTCTTTCGAATCAACCTATAGTCAACACTGGGGGTACCCCCTTTACCACATCGCCTCCACCTCCTGGGGCCACACATCTACCATCATCTTCATATACATCTCAAGAGCTTCACCAATCCAACATTCTATCTCAATTACCTCCACAAGGTACATCCCAACTAAAAATTTTGGGTGGTACCCAACAACCCCCTTTACAAAATGCTTCTACACTACCTTAGCCATCTCATCAGCAACAACCTATACATAATGCTTTGGTCTCTTCACAACAACCACCCTACCAACCACAAGGCAATCCATCTCAACCTATTTCTCAGACCATATCCCCCTTTCTCTCATCCCTTTTGCATCTGCAGACTCAACCATCACACAACATCCCATCTCGACCCATACAATAGTCGACATCACAACAACAACCCCCTCAAAACTACTACTATCATAATCAGCAACAATTTCACCAACAACCGATTTATGCGATCTCCTAACAATCACAACAATACCTTCAACACCAACAAACCAATACACAACATCCCATCCAAGCTCCTCAATAGCTCACCCCACACTTTTATCAAACAAATCTGTACTATACCCCACAACAACAACCCCCGTATCAACAAAATCCCCCATCTTACCAACAAGGCATGTCATCATCCAACTATCCAAATCCGTATTTCAACAATTTGATGCTCTCTCAGCAAGATCCTTTATCATCCTATCATCAATATCCATCCAACCTGCCACTGGCCAACTCGGATCTATTGGAAATCAAAGCCACTCTGAAAGACCTTCAAGCCAGGGCTGCCAAACAATCATTCAAATTTGAAGACATATGCCCATATCCATTTGATCCCTCCATCTCATTAATCTTGTTTCCTAAACATTTTGAAATACCAAAGTTTGACAAATACAAGGGGAAAAAAGACCCTAAGGCTCACTTGTAGGAATTTTACTCCCAGTGTCAAGAGGTCATGCACAATGACAACTATCTCTTGCGCCTATTCCCATGAAGCCTGACAAGCCATGCCCTAGATTGGTTCATGACCCTCAAAAAAGGGTCCATAAAAACTTTTGCAGACCTGTCAGAAAAATTTGTTTCCTACTTCTCTTTCAATTTGGAGAAGAACACGGACACCTTAGATCTCCTCAAAGAGAAACAACATGAGGGGGAAACCTTTACTAGCTACCTACAAAGGTGGCATGCATTAGCAAGCCGAATGAAGACCCCTCTGAAAGAAAAAGACATGGTCACTCTTTTCATGGAAAACTCTCATCCTGACATGGCCCATAATTTTAGGTTACATTGTGTCACACTTTCATGGAGATAGTGGAAAAGGGACCCATCCTTGAACATTCCCTTGTTGCCAAGGGACACATCAAAATACATAGTCATGATAAAGATAGGTCATTTGGCGATAAACCACGATTCTATAACAAGAACAAGAATGCAGTGAATGATGGCGTGACGTACGCTAAACACATCCAAGTGGCTAATACATCCCAAAAACAATGACCATCTGTACCTAACTCCATCTTTGTACCACAGGGGACACCTCGCCGTCCTCAACAGTTGAACCAGAACAATCAGGGGAACACCAAATGTTAGTATGCTCAATTAGGAGAACCTCTGAGTGTTGTCTTTAATAAGTTGTTACAAATCAACTATCCCATCACGTACCCTGTCACCAAGCCATTTGACGAGTCCAAACCCAAGCCCACATGGTTTAAGAAAAATGAGTATTGTGAGTTCCATAAAATCAAAGGATACTCTTTGAACAAGTGCTAGGGTCTGAAAAACTATGTCCAAGATCTCATTGATCGAGGTGATATCAAGGTTGACCCCAGTCAAGCTTCGTTGTCCAATGCTCAATTGCAGATATATCAAAACGCCTTTCCAAACCATAATCAAGGCCCAAGCACATCTAGCAGTAATCCCCAAGAAAACAGCACAAATAATGTGAGCTACAAGAATGTACCCTTCAATTACGAGGGTGTTAATTCATTATATTGAGTAGGTGGAACCCCGGGTATCCATGATACATGTTAAAGCCAAAGACCCTCAATGTGCTGTTACTACATGACGATCCCGCATCACTGTCCCTGCAGCCTCTACACCCACCCAATCAACTCTTGTAAGCTTTCAGTACAACATCCTTGATCACTTAAGAAATACCCTCGCCATATATCTATTCTTTGACGTACTAAGTCTGCATTATCAAGAAATCCCTCGAATGTAGCTCCTCGACAAAACCCCTCGCGGGTTTCTAATTTATTCCACCCCACGCACCTAGTGCTTATGGGACAATTGGTTTTATCTCATCAACTACACTTCAGCCAAAATGATATGCCAAATATCGATGTCAATCATAAATCCCCTTACATATTGAAGTCTTGGTTGCTCATCATAAAATAAAAAGAGTCTTGGTAGATAATGGCTTT